>JAWNPP010000047.1:0-291112 GCA_035047445.1 Drosophila siamana
TAATTATGTAATTAATATGCTTGATACGATAATAATCAAAATAAACACAGTGAATGTGTTGAAAATTTAATGGAAAATGAATTTCGTGAAATTCTGGGAAGCTCTTAAATTATATTGGCTTAATTACAATTGAGTTCGGAGAATATTAATTACATGCTAATAGATACAAATATGTGTCGCATTTAAATGTGCATAAATTACAATAATTTCCAACTAACACTATGCCAGTAATGGCCGATTGAAATTCCAGCCATAAATTGAACGTACCTCAAGTGTCCTTTATACTCGAGCACGTGCTAATTGCTGTGAAATGACGAAATAATTAAAAGCATTATATCGAATTCAACACCCATCCACTGGCAACAAGTTCGCTTCAGAATTAAGTTGAGCACGCTTTCAAGTCTTGGGGTTTCCAGTGAATGAATTCATTCATTTAGTATCCGCCCCATTGGCTCGTGCTGTTATTTAATGTGTGAATGGGAATTGGAAGAGTGTCTTGTAAACATGCTGTAGTTTGGGTAACAATAGTTGCAATTAATGTTTCATTTTCGAAACGACATTGAACTTAATTGTTTTGGAAGCAATTTGCATTTGAAATTCTAGCACAAGAAACGTGTCCTCTAAAGCTTTCCATAACATTTGCAACTGCAAAAACTATATGCATGTTTTGTGGACATGGCAAACTTTTTTAGGCGACTGACAGTCTGCATTTCATTTCAGTCCCCTTCGCCGTTTGGTTTGCTCCCTTAGTCTAAGGCTCTTCTTCTTTTTGCTTCGTTTGTGTGGGTGTGAGATATTTGGCATGTGCTCTTTTATATTATAAATTCGGATATATAAGTATATTTTTGTGTCAAGTGCCAAGCAGAGTCGCGTTCCTTTCACTCCACTCTACTAGGCGTATGCTTAATATTTAAATGTGTGAACACAACTGTTGGTTCACGTCCATTAAGAGCAGCCATCATTTTCATCGCATTATTTATTGCATTTAGTTTAAAGCTCCATAAATTTAATCCAGATAAATAAACGAAAGTTTGAGTAAGTAAAAATTGTTTGCATGGTTTTAACATTTGTAATCAGATTCAGTTTAATTTGTCTTCAATAATCAAACTGTTTATCCAGTAAAATTAATTGCTTTTAATTGAACCAAAATTCTTTCGAGCATTGCAATGTTATAAAGCTTTACACATTTCTTCGCTAAATTGAATTAAATTGGAATTTTGTTTCATTTAATTTACGACGGAACCATAAAATCAGTTAGATCAGATATAAGATTCATCTATAATATGCTTGGCATTCCGCGAGAGAAATAATAAATCGAAATTGAATTTATAATTTGACCAAAGTCAATTTTAATAAGCAGATATTTGTTTTCAACTCTGTAATCTAGCTGTAATTTTATATAATATGGAATCTTATTTGTAAGCTTTCCATTAATTCAAAGCGAGTCTATTTAACAGATTGTTTTTCACGTTAAAGTTTGACAACTTTATATTAAAATAAATGTCCTCTTAAATTTTCGGAATATTAAATATAATATTTACAATTTCTGTGAATGTAATTTAATTTCAAACTTTCCCTTTCAAGTTGAAATCGCTTTGATTTGTTGTATTTCGAAATAATTGCAAACTTAGGCAAAATCTCTTGAATTGTTTTCCCTTTAAGATGACGAAAGACACGACGCCACTGTGTGTTAGGCCAATTTGTGTGTGTTTGCTTTGGCTTTTCTGAGGCATTTTTTTCAAAATTTATTTAATTAAAAGCTTAAGTATATTAATTTATGCGACTCGTTGGCCAGCTGTAAATGATGTGGGGCCCAGCTAAGCGACATCGACGCCGTCTCTTCTTAATTCCATTGTGTGTCCGTCTGTGTTTTCCCCATATGCGACTCATGTAGGCAAAGTTATCAGCGATTTTGGAGGCATTGTTGTCGGCGGCTGCTGCCTGTCTGTATATAATGTGGAATCGAGTTGAGTTGAGTCGAGTCGCGGGGCGAGTCGAGTAATTTATGGATGCATGTGCTGGGGGTATATAGAATTTATAGCATGCGACAACGCAACATATAAATTGAAATAAAATATATATACTACGATGAGATATGCTCAACTGAGTGTGAGTACGAATCTTGAGTATCTGCCGTATGCCATGAAAAACGCTGCGATATTATAATTATTATATATTTCAGCGTTTGCTTCTGAAAACATACTCAAGCATGAGAAAGACAGCGAGAGTGAGAGAGAGAGAGAGAGAGAGAGAGAAATACTAAACAACTCTTGCAATTTATTTTTAGTTGACAGTTTCAAGGCTTTTGCTCAGCGAAAGCAAAGCAAACACGAAACATGAAATATTTTGAAAGAAATGTTGTTGAAAAATTCGCAAGAAGCATAGGGCGGCGGCATAGGCTCATCGCTGTCTCAAGTTATTCTTCAATTTCCATACTTTCGCCAGTAAAAATATACCATTTTAATGAGCGGCTGCAATGCGCGCGGAATGGACAAGGATCACAAAGGATAATTGTGCGAATTCGCGCAATTTGATTGCTCAATGGGCCCAGGTGCCCTCTACGCATGTCCTCTACATAAAGCTGCTGATTTATGCTCGAGTACGTCTATTATCCTTTCCATGTGCTCGCTGTTTGCCTCTTTCTGCCCACTTCCTCCGTTCTTCACATGCCGACAGTCAGAGAGACCAGACAGTCAGATGTACATCACAACGAGAGTATTTGTCTGGTAATGTGTTTTGCGCGCCCCATTATAGACGACGCAGTTGTTTTTCAAATGATGTTTGCTGCCTTTTATGCAAATGACTACTGCTGCTGTTGCTCTCGCTGCAGCGTGATATGCGGCGTACCATGCAGCGTATACTTAATAATCTCGACATTAAGTGGCAGCACTCGCAAAGCCACAATTTGCAATGCATCACTTAGCCCCAAGGCCTCGTTGGCTGCGGCTTAGCACAGCCTGTTCGGCCAGACAGTCAGGCCTAGAGAGTATCCTTTTGGCCTAAGCTCCGCATTAAAATTCAAATTTAAAAGCTTCCCAAATATATTTGCACCAAAACAACTGAATGTTGCCAAGCGAGGATAAGTGAGTGTGAATTGCACACAAATGTGGCTATCGTATTTTATTTGCCTATTTTTCTATTTGCACACAAAACTTTACAGGTAAACTAGCTTATCAGATAAGCACTTTATTTACATGAACACTAGCATCTGTAAATGGATTTTATTCGCCATTCATTTACATTCCTCATGCAATTATCTGAAAGCAACTTGACTTATTGACTTATTCACTGAATGAAGGATAATTATAGATTGATTTATCTTTTAAATTTAATTGCTTTGCTAACAAATCAAATTAATATTTAAGGTCAATACGCTGATTAAATTGTGGTCATCAAATCGCATTAAAAATAAATATTAAATAGCAGATGGGCATTTTCTCGTGAGCCTTAAAGTTTCTTAAATGTTTACATGATTTCAGTTGAATGCTCCTTAGGCTATTTACCTTATTCTTTTACATATTTTAAATAACAAGCCGCGTGTTGTTTATCATTTTTTTTATTATTACTCATTCTTGGCAATAGGCAAAGAAAAAATGAAAAAGAAAAAAAAGAAAGAAAATCACTCAAAATAAATGAGAATCTTTTGTGGAATTTATTTGTTTTTTTTTTGTTGCAAAAAATTTAATTATATTTGTGGTGCGTGTTGAGGCTAAATGGTTTATAACTTTGTACCTTGATTTGATTTAGAATTCAAGGCATAAGGACATACGCATTTAATATGCAAATGCTGATTGGCAATGATAATCTCAAGAACTTTCATTTGGCTTTCAACAACATCGTAAAAAAGTCACTTGACATTTCTTTGTGTTATGTTTGTTGTTGCTGCTCGCTTAAAGAAACATTTTTATGTCACTTTGCCAAACTCAACAAAAGACACGACTGTCGGATACGTCGCACAATGTGTTGCGAATTATTTAAAGGATCTTTAAACCGATCTCTTTTCATCAGCATACCCGCTGAAGTGGCAAAATGATGGCAACAGGGTATTTGTTAAGTATAAACATGTTCGCGTGTTTTAATAGGCTTATTACGGTTTTATTCAGTTACCTTGGGGGAAAATTTAATTTACAACGTGTACAACTGTCTCCTTATCTGAATCTATCTCTCTCTCTCTCTTGCGCTCGCTGTGTCGTATTCCAAGTCTGAATGTGCCTGCATTCCAATGGGGCTGCAGCTCATTTGTCGTTGTGATTACTCCCAGGCGCCTTTGCGTTGGGTCATTTGCATATTTCATGCAAGCGCACACAAAAAATGTCAACCATCAATGCCGAGGGATGCCATCATTTATGGCTAATTACTAGCCATATATGGTGCGATTAACCACACGCACACACACACATACAGAAACACACACGCACGCACAACAGTGAGAAATGCCTTGTCTCACTTTGTATGTGATATTTTATTTTCTTAAACTTGGAATTCGCTTCAGGTTGACAGAGCTAATTTGTTGATTTGTTTTCACGATTCGTATGATTTTTCGTTTTCTTTTTTATGCTGCTTCTTTTGCCTCGTAAATGACACAGACACAATAAATGTATATTTGTTTTATTTATTTATAAATTTATGTTTTGCTCCTCGCTCGATTTCCATCTGTTTTTAGTTTGATATCAATTGATGAGTTATTGAACTGTATACTTCTTCCTGTTTATTTGGCGTTGTAAACAAAACGCTTTGGTAATTAAATTGAGTACTTCGATTTTATTAGCATGCACTATATGTTGCATTTGTCTTGATAAACACACAAAAATATCGGCACTTTCTCTCTCTCACACACGTTTTTTTTTGTACGCTCGCTCGCTCTCACTTTAATTGGCTCGATGTTGCCATCTTGCTTGCCGCTTGGCTAGTGATATTATTATATTTTTAAACACACAGCGTCACACAAAACACACACAGTGGCCATTTTTAGATGTTACTCAGTGAGACAAAGAGAGAATTGTGAGTGCTCTATGCCTGAGGCAGGTCCACGTTGCGCACGACCACGTTGAACGCTGACAGCCAACTGCGCCGCCAAACGAAATCAGCCAGTTTTTCCCGGCAGCCGCCAATTGAATTGAATTCTATTGCATTACGCATGCGCCATGTTGCCAGGCTCGGGAAACTGTTCGTTTGCGCTGCTCTGTTCGGCCAGCTGTTTGCAATTTCATTCATAAAAACCATTAGGGCCGTTACTACAATGGCTAGTGTGAAAGTGTTGTTGCAACATTGTTGCGAGGCCAAAGTGAAAGTGCCAAGTTGTGTGGTCGCATTCACATATGCCTAGCCAAGTAATTGCCATGGGCAATCAAGTTAAATATTTGAAATGCATATTAAATGTGCACCCCTTGCCAGAAGTTGGTAATTGCATTTCCATCGAGGGCTTTGCATGTTTTGATGGTCGGAAATGCGACGTCAACGACACTCACTGGCAAACTGAAGTTGACTTTTGCTGTGCGCATCAGACTAAGAAATTATTTTATTGCTCAGCATGAGCTTTTCGTTTTGTTTGTTTGTTGATGACGTTTCCACGCATATACTTTTCAAATTGACTTTCATATTAAGTTCACTTGAAACTGTCAATACGTGAAATATAAACTTTTAGAGCTTCCATACTTAATCAATATTTGGCAACAAAGTTTACCGTCTCCAGTGGGCTTATAATAAATTCAGTTGAGCCAGCGTCAAAGCCAAACATGTTGCCACCTTTTTGGGGACAAGTCGCAGCTGGCAAAGCCAAAGCGAAAAGTCTCAACTCAACTCAACTCCTTTGGCGTCTGCAGGAACAAACACCAATACATGCTGAAATTCAATTGAAGCTGCTTTTGACGCATCTGATTATTAATTCTTGAATCTTGCCTTCCTTTCTTTTTTGCATTCTCTTGTGCCGTTTCCTTTGATTTGGCTTCGGCACGCGGCGTGTGACAAGCCATAGTAAAGAAAAGCTTCAATAAGAAGAGACCGAAAAAAAGATGAAGAAAAATACAGAGAGATGAAAAAGCGTGAATATTAAAAGTTCAGGCTGTTTCAAGCTGACGACAATGCTTGTACTTCAGCTGGCTGCAGGCGCTTGTGCGTTTTATACACTGCCCAGAAGGTGGGCAGAGTAGATGGCTCAATTGCTAAGCAACGTGGCTTTCTATTTCTTGAATTCGAATCAAAAATCAATCATGCAGAGTATTCGCTAGTCGAGCGAATCTTTTGGCACTGCTCCCACTTGCTTTCGTTGCCATTACGCGGTATTTTCTTTCCGTCTTGCCAACGAAAAAAAATAATAGAGCATTTGGAAAAATAGCCGAGCAAGAAACTATATGTGTTTTAAATATATTTTTATTATTTGTTGTATACGCGTGCGGGCCAAGTGGCGCCTCCTTGGCTGAGCTGTCGGGCAACTTGGCTCTGCATGGTTTTATGTTTAGCTGAAACAACAAACTTGAAGTGCTTTTTGTTGCTCAGCCTTAGCTCATTGTTCGATGGGGTTTACGAGCGCCACTTACGCACACACACGCATCTCACATACGAGAGGAATAACATTCGGGATTGTTGCTTGATGACGATGCGCGAACGGTATGCGAATGCTATTTTTATATGGTCGACTCATTGCCAGCTGCCTGACACTAATTTCATTAAAGTTTTGCCCTAATTTTTTATTTCCAACTGAGGGAGATTTCGATGCAATCATCTGGACACTTTCAATTGAGTTTAGTCGACGGGGTATCAATACTCTCCCAGGTCCAATCGAGGATGTCACTTTGCGCAATTACGCAGCTTGTTTTGTGCCTCCCTCTGGCATTCGATTTATTGGCAACTGACCGCAGACCGAAAACTTAATACGCATTCTGTGGCTTAGCACTCAGCCCGACTTCGAGATTCAACTCTTGGCGTGTCGCAACTTGAGCTCGTGCCACGACTGATAAACTAAACTATCTTTCTTCCATGCGCCAGTTGCCAGCTGCCAACTGCCAGCTGCCAGTCCTTGTCTAGTACAATAACAACAAGAAAAACAAAAGTGAACATGAAAATTGACTTAAAACCAAATGGGTGGAAGCGCAGTATTTGATGCTCAACTCAACTGCAGCATGCGAAGTCGAGACATTTTACGGAATCTATTATTTATTTTTGTTCCTTGTTTACCAAAATCTGCACGAAAGCGAAATCGGGTTTGTTTTTTGGGGCAAGTCAAGCTGCAAGTGCAGAAATTACAATCTAAGGACAATGTGAGCTATGCATGTGGCTGACAAGTGTCATAACAATATGAGAGCGATGATAGATGAGAAGCGAGATTGTTTAGATATGCATGCACTTGGAGAAATAGCGGAAAAAGTGTTATTCAGAATAAAGCTTGACTATATAAACAATACTAATAACTGCAATTTGAAACGAGATTTGATTTTTAAACTAAATATTACATTTATAAGGTGAGTTTAAATTAGCATTTTAAAATATTTTTATATAGTTCCACCCATAAAACAATGTAAATATTATTGTTTAACAAATTTAAATTTTTCCATTTGTTTTTAGCTTCTAAAATTGTTCAACGATTTTCCATTTGTTAAACACATAATTTTCTTATGCTTCAGACCCAGATGTTTCTCTCAGTGCACATGTATTCTGGGGTAATACTTTGTCGCTGACACGTAATTCAAAAATTGATTAATCGAAGCAGGTGAAATACGCAAAGGAACTCAATTTATAAGATCTCAAAGACAATGGCAAAACTGAGTTGAATGTAATATTTCATTTCATTGTATTACTTCTAGATTAAGAACTTAAATCAACTGAGCTAGTAGTGTGTGCCAGAATATGATAGAACTGCTGAAATAGTAGCTGCTGAAGAGCCTTCAGTTCCGGCTGTCTGGGCGATTGTTGTGCGATTTGCCAAGTGCTCCATCATTGTCGTCGGGTTAGCCGCCGTGACCTTTCCACTCCGCCAACTACTATGTCTAGGGAACATTTGATATATCCATTTATAGCACTAGTTATAGCAAAAATAAAAAATAGAAAAAGAATGAATGACGAAAACACGAAGACAACTTGGCATGTATAGATGAAAAAGTTTAGCTAGGACTGAACGACGACAATTGAGAGCCATAAAGAATAACAGAATCGCATAAGTAACGTACTATGTGCAATGTTTGTGGTGATAAATCGTGGGAGCCATTGCTATGATATGGCCATGTCTGCAGATAATGGCCAGATGTGAATGGAGTCTACGTCATTTGGCATTGGCGTCTGTAAACTTTTCGCCTGCTCTTTTATATGCTCAATAGCCTGGTCGTTGTTGTTGTAGCTGTAGTTGCGCCACATTTCCAGCCATTAACACAAATATGCACTAATGGATAAATATAAATATCAATATAAATACAAATATAATTTTTATGTTTATTGCTTTGCTGTGCAAATGCTGAAAATTCTAATGAGCTACAGACCCAGATCCTCAGCAATCGCCTTGACCCAGCACAAGTTGGATGAAGAGAAGCTCCACCTAATAATAATGTCTATTGTCACATTCATGTGGCTTGTCTTATCGCCTGTGTTTTATGATGTCAAGGCATGGGATAGGTTGATGCTTTTGTTTTCGCCATTGTTCGACCTTTTGTGGAGCTAATCAAAAACAGCTTATCACCTTGTTGTTGGCAAATCCTTTGAGACGGCAACCTAACAACAGCGCACTCTACTCGCAAACACAAACGCACACGCGCTGACTATGACAGCAGCTCGAAAAACGGCGCCGGAAACGGAAGCGCGCACTGTGCCCCGTGTGCTCAGCTTACTTACTTTGACGAGCGACACCGCAGTGTGCTTCGTTGACTGCTTGCCTGACTGGCTGGCTGCCTGGCTGGCTATAAATCAGCTAACACTTTTGACGGCAACTTAAGCCAGGCAACTGGCCTGGCTATGATTACTGGACTTGCTCGCCCCACATTGCACTTTCTGCCGTCGCGACCAATATTAAAGGCAACAGAAATTGTTATGAATTATGCTATGTAGGGGAAATGTGTTGAGCACAGCGAAAAAAACTTCGTTTGCACTTGCGTAATTGATAAGCTTTAACTAGTAAACAGTTTAAATGGATGGATATTACAGTAAACAAGCAGCTCGGAGAAAAATTGTATTTGTTATATAATGCATGCATCTTCTTTTTCGCTCTTTGCTTCCTACTTGCCAGTAGCGAACGGAAGTAATAGCAAATATATGTTTTGACCCTTTTGGTAATGCGTTTCTTAATAAAAATACTGCATATAGATATTTGAATTTAATTTAAATTCTTTTAAAACCAGTTGGCTTTCATTTATCGCACATGTTGTTACGGGTATTATTTGAATTGTAATTTATACTAACAAAAAATTAATATATTGCTGCATATGACAAACAATTTGCATTATTTGTTTTTTTACCAATCGTCTCCTTTCGATATTTGCATTCAGTTTATTCGATAAAATGTAAAGTGATACAAAGATACACTACCCGAAATTCGATTTTAAATTTGTCATAATTTTTTCCAATTTTTATTGAGCTTTTGTCTGAATAATCATACAGAAATACTCGTTAAACTTTTTATTGCAGACTGCAGCCAATTTAACCACATTAAGTCGGCGTTAAATTGAATACCTAATAAACATTTATTTTATTGCCTAAACAACTTTAGAAAATTTGCCCAGTATTTGGTAAACTGCATTTTTCGATCATAAATAATAAATGGCCGTTGGTCGACGACAAGCACAAGTGAATAGTAAATATGCCCTGCTCACGGGGATAATCTATGGGGGGAATCAATAATTTATATGGATGTTCCGGGCCATATGTTTGTGAATTTATAAGCTAAAATATATGCACGAAAAATAAATAAAGTTTTTCGTTGAACTCTCCTCGGCTGTGTTGGCAGTGGAATGGCAAAAAGCACAAGTCAAAAAGTTAAACACAGACACAGAAATAGGTTCTAGACCAAATGGCATATGTTTTAGCTGTCGTTGTTGCTCCATTTCTATTGTTTACCTTTGTGTGTGTGTGTGTGTGTGTGTGTGTGTTTCTGTATGTGTGTATGTGTGGATAACGGTTCTGGTCGAGCTGTGATTTAGTCGCTACGCCAGGGCATCAATGGAGGCCATCAGAACACACACACCACAAAAAGGCGAACGACAACAATTTTCGAGCTGAGCAATCAGCGTCTGCAGTATTTCAGCACCTACACAGCAAGAGTGGGGGAGAAAAAATAGCACAATGAGCAAGAGGCAGAGAGAGAGGAAGGCATTGCCACATGGGGTCGACTGGGCTTCGCTTGAAGTTGGCTACGAGAAATGCTAAACGGAAGTTGTGCGCAACGATCCGTGTCCTGGCATTTGCATAAAAAATTCCACTGCCAAAACTGAAACATGTTTATACTCAATAAGAATTATTTTTTTCGTCCCACTCCCGTCATAATTATGTGACTGTCGTATCGAAGAGGGACTCCATGCAATTATCTAAATACGACTACCACTATATATACATGAAGAATGACTTGCTGTGCGTCTGCCTGTCAGCCGACTGTGACAGGCTGCTGCTCTCATTTTAAAGCTGTACATCAAGAGGTGGCAAAGAGAGCACATGAAATGAGCAGACAAAGCCCAAATACGCAATACGCATTACATGTAAATTATGCATGCTACATGTTGAATTGGGCGTACACAATGTCTGCCAGTCTACTGTCTGCTTGCTGTTGGCTGTTGGCTGGTGTCTGTTTTGTGCCCTGTGTCTGTGCCGAGTTAAATTTACCTCCATAAATGTGAAAGCAATCGCGTGGGCCACAAAAATTACGAGAGCCGGCGAGGGGACTGGGATAGGGACGCACTCAGGGGGTGGCCAGATTCAGAGCAGTTCGTCGTAAAATCAAATCATCGGTACATTAGTCGCACAGGCACGCCCAACATTCGCAGCGGGGCGCACAGTGGTTTAGAACAAGTCAAAAGCTAAAGCAAATAAATTGGCAGGTTACTTAAAAGGCTTAGCAACAATATATAATTTGCTTTAAGCTAAAGGTCTATTCAACAGACGAAGAACTTGGTGTGGAGTCAGCATAAAAAACAAGACACACTATCGAAGAAGAAATATTTGAAAAAAAACATGTCAACTATTTTTGCACTAAACTTACGATAATTCTTTGCTTATATTTGTTGTAAAATAGATTGATGAAAAATATATTTCTGAGAAGCTGCTACTTTATGTAGTTGTAGTCTTTTGCCAGCTTATAGATGTTAGAAAGCTAAAATCAATATTAGTGGTTGATTAACTAGTCAGCTTTTTATTAATACTATGTACTAACAATTTGCTATATTCAATCAATAAATTAATATTATGCATATTAAAATCAGATACTCAAGTAAATACTTGCTTTAGAACATATATGTATGTACCTCATTTGGTGCAGCATTTAGTAGGAAATTAATGGTCAAGTCAAGTTTATTGTCTGACAAATATGATATATAAAGACTAGTCGCGAATCGAACTTTTTATGTCATAGAATGTGCAAGCATTTTCAGTAATTTTCTCATGTGCTGCACCTGCTGCCCACTGTGCACAACGCATGAATAACAGGCCTAATGACTTACAAGCTGATGACGAAATGTGAATGTGTGGTAGGTAAATATGAGGAACGCATACACGCTGTAGACGCGCACAAAATAATTTGGCAACTGTGCGACATGGTGTTACTTTGAAGTCGTCTGTCAGCAACGTGTTTCAAGGCAGTTGAGGCTCAAGCGCAAGCTCAAGCTGAGGCTCCAGCTGCTTCCGCTTCACGTATTGGACAGACTGAAGGAGATGGCTGAATGTTATTTATTAGCATAGAAATGAATATACATTGCCAGTAAAGGCGCAATGCGAAATTCGAAATGCGATATCCTTTTGGCTGGCAAATGTGACAGACAGGCAGGCAGGTGTTTACAATGGCATGCGGCGTCGGTGTCAGTGTCTGCGTGTCGAGCTCTGTGGACTGTCAGGACGACAAAAGGAGACAAAGCCTCTTGAGTTGCACACGCTTCTTGAGGCAACCGAAATTGTTAATTGAATTAACTGCAAAAGGCTTAGGATGCGGGCGAGCGCACGTGGCACTTTACTGAGCGTGTGCCACAACATGACATGGGTCAGCGACCCTCACTCCGTTTGTCTCCGCCACGCCCCGATTGACGACCCAAGTTCCACGTAGCTTTTAACTCAGGTGGCTTCGCTGTTGTCGTTTGACTCCGGATGCTCCACAGGTCGCTCGGTGGTTATGCAGCGAATGTTCTCAATTTTGTCCGCAATCTCGGCGCTCAACTCCTCAAAAGGACGCAACAGTCGCACGTGCTTCGCATCGTCGCGACCCTGGAACAGAGTCTCGCCCTCGAAGTCAACGTACTTGTGTCGGCGAGCACACAGCAGTGTGCCGAGCAGCTTGTCGGAGATGTGATTGTAGAGCTGCGAGCGAAGCGAACAGGTTAATTGAATGAGATCGCACGTATGATCGGGAGTGAAGACGCACCTCGAAGAGCTCGCCAAACTGCAGGCTAATTTCATCGCTGTCGTTGGCCTCACACTTCTCGTTGATTAGCTCGCAGAGCTGTAGAATCTCTTGCAGCGATATCACCTGAGCCTGCAGGGCACGCTGCTCGGACAGGCTGCCCGGCGGCGCTGTGCCGTATTGATCCTTGAGGAAGCTGCGCTTGGGCATGTCCTTGACACTGTAGTGGGAGAAGGGATTGATGCGCTGCCATTGCTGATGCTGTTTCACGTGCTCGTTGAACAGCATAATGCGAGACAGCACCGTGTTGTCCTGCAATGGCGTGGAAGAGCATGATTAACTGGGCGCTGATAGCCGCTGACCTACCTCGGTATTTGTTTGCTCCGTCATATTCACTTTATTGGGGAATTTTATTAGCTCATTGTTGTTGTACCGGAATTTATGTGTTATCTGAATGAAAAATGCTGTGGGCGCTGTGAAATGCCGAAAATGGCCTGCTATCTGCGTCGTTGGCGCAACCGTTTTGTGCAAACAAATCAAAGTGTTATCGGCGCCACAGAGTTGACAGCAGGTCAGCGTTAAGCTGCCATTCCCCGGCGATACACTGATGGGTATAATGGCACGAAGTTTAGCAATAGAAAGGTCAAAAGGTTGTCTGTGGCACAGCGCATTTCAATTAATCAGTCATGCCTTAAAAACTTAAAGCCCACGGACATGAACATGGCCATGGATATGGGAAATGCGGCGGAAACTGGCAGCAAACTAGCGCCATAAATTGTGACCCAGAATGGCGCGCAAACAGGCGGAAGTATTTGAGCTTACTGCGAAAGTAAAGCAGGAAATACAATACAAATTTCCCACAGAGCAACCCAACCATAGAGACACACTGCCATACAGCCATACAGCCACACAGTGCCCCAGAACCCGAGGAATTAATGAAACAAAACATGAGAAGAAAAACCAAACTGGAAAAATGAGAGAACAAGAACAGCAAAAAAAAAAAAAAAAAAACAAAAAGGAAAGTGGAGAGCTAACTTTCTTAAGGTTGTCGCAGCTTAAATACACTTACAGTTACATGTTACAGATTTGTGAAAAGGTTCAGAAAGGTAACAGAATGTGGAAAATGCTATCATTAGCGCAACTAAGCAACGAGATTATGTGAGCATGTCAGAGAGATTAGCCTAAGTTTAGTGGATGCTGCTAAAAGGGCACAAGTTGATTATCTATAAATAGAATTTCGAATTATAATGCTTGGCAATAATCTTGTTAAAACGCTGCGAGTATATCAGGGCAACATTCTGTTTAAATTATGCTAAAATTTTGATGTCAATTTGAGCAAAAGCGATAAAAATAACTAAATCCTTGCTGAAGGCCTTGCTGCTAGTGCCCACTGCGATAATTAGCTTTAATATTATTATTATGTATTATTGTTAATTTTGTAAATAAATAAATAAATAAACTAAATGCGTTTCTAAAAGTACTTATATTAAAATTGAAACTAAATTAAAACACGATGACCAGATTTTACTATTCAAATGTATCTATTTAATACAATTGCAATAAATATTGAATATATTTTCATTAATTTCATTAAATTAATTTATATTTTATTTACAAAACTATGAAAATAATATTAAAATTAAAATTTTTCCTTAACCTTTGTCTGTCTGAAATGGATCAAACTATCCACATACCACAACTAAGTCAGCCTCAATGCTTGTCAATAAATTGCCAGCCGAGTTTTCCGTTTCTGCTGGCAAAAGCAAAATGGCGGCCGCGCACAAAAGTATGCAACAGCTGGCGCTTAGCCTTAGCTCGTGAAGCATATAATTTGTCAACCCGTTCACTGTCCGCCTGTCTGCCTGTCAGGCAGCCCGTTATGCTGACTACGCACAAAACACTCTAAGGTTTGTTGCGCAGCAAATATTATGACTGACGAACCAATGAAGCGAACTTTAGCTAAAATTTGACATACATTTATGGCAAATATCTATAAAATATCTAGCTGCAAGACACTACTCTAACCAGGCAGCTGCTAGATCCATTGAGGATTTGAGTGCCAAGCGTTTAAGCTGGCTAAAATAGTTAATATACTCGGGACAAAAGGGTATTCGTTGCAAGACGGACAGAAAGAAGACTGGCGGATTTTGCGGGACAGTCAGATAAATAGTGGGAAACGGCGCCACTTCCGCTAAGCAATAAACATTAATGCGCAATTAAAGCTGGTGTCTGGCTGCGTCGAACCGAAGAAGTTAGGGTAAGTACAAGGCTCAGCTAGGGGCTTGGGGAGTTGGTGTTGATGGAGTTGGGTTTGTGGTTGGGGTTGGGGTGTCTGTATTTGATTTCAAGCACTTGGAGTGATTAACGCTTGGCGCCCCTGTATTAGCTTTTGGGTTATTTACGGCCAAATCTTCGATTCGACAAGGCAGTCATAAGCAGTAGGCGCCTCGAGTTTTGTTTGATGTTTGATGTGGCAAGGGGAAGGAAGCAGCGTGTTGTGCTCATTAATCGCGTTGAAATTTCATTTAAGGGTTATTGCCATGACTCTGTTTATTCGACTCCAACTTAAAGCACGACATATGTATTGCGATGGCTTTAATGCAAAGAAACAGATTGCTTGCACTTAATGCACACTGCAGTTGCTACATATACGTTGGTTTGGTTGGCCGTAAGAGCTTTAATAAGTGGCAAACGTTAAATATTTAAAAGCAGAAAAAGAGCAAGCAGGCAAGGAGAGCTAAGCTGCTGGGCAAACAACTGCCGAAGATGCCTGACAGCTGGCAGTTAAGCCTGTCTACCAAGTGGATCTGCTTGCAAGCTTGTTTGTTCTTCCTAACAAGACTCCGCTGTTGTCTTCTGTCCCTGTCTCAGTCCCTTTCTCTCTACTGCAGTTGCTACACACGCATCCTCTGGCCCGGACAGATGTACGGAAGTGCTCGGCAAATGACAAAGCTGCAGCCGAGCTTAGAGCATGTTCCTATTGCTTCTTCTATGCATATCTCTTAAATTTATTGCATGTTTGCATAAAATCTGCTGCTGCATAATTCAATTTCGATGCGAACAAGCGCCTTTACCGCCTTTTAATGTAAGTGTCGCAGACGAGTGATTTTTATGGGCGCTTGGCAATCGAAGCACGTGCCACAATAAATATTCCACAGTTTTCTGTATTTTTTGTTTTTGTTTTTTTTTTTATTTATCCAGCCATATTGAATTGAAATTGCGCTCCAGCGAACACATTCATATTTTGATGGTGGCCAACACCTGTTTGCTGTAGACTGTAGGCAACTTAAAGTTCGCTCGCAAGACAATGGAAAGCTTCAACTTTGTCGAAAATTGATTCAAATGTGTCATTAATAACTTTAGCAAATCGAAAATCCGACAACTTTCTGCAGGCAACAGATTTATTTTGGTCGACATTGTTTGTCTGCTTTAACGTCAAAGTTTGATAAATGATTGTGGCTGTTTGCATATTGGCCAACAAGACGACAACGTTAACGTTAAATGTTTCGCAGCTGCCAGTTGCAATTTTTCGGCTCCATTTGGCTGCGTTCAACTGACAAGCATTTAATGTTGCTTAGTCTTTGCGCTGTCCAGTGAGCATAAAAAATCAAATCAAGATCCCTCTGATGCCGCTGCCAGGCGTTGACCCCGCCAAACGCCAAAAAAACTCCAATAAAAGTGTTCCCGCAAAAAAAATTAGCTAAGTCGACAGCAAATGGCAGCAAACAAAGACGCAAAAAGTAGTGAGTAGTTTTTGGTTTGATACACTACGAAAGAGCATTAGGAAAATGCAAAACAATGTGAGACAGATTAGCATCTCGATTGCTTGAATTACAATATGGAAAAAACTAAAGTTAAAAAAATCTCTAGAATAAGCAAAGTCAAAAGATATTTGTTTTTTATTTATGCATACATTTTTTGCAAGAAATGGCAATGATCTATTCAAATCAAATTTTCTAGATACTCGTGTTTAAACTCGCTTCATTTGCAATATAAGTATTTTTTGAAGATATGTTGCTATCTTGAAAATGAAATAAAATGGAATTCGTCAAAGTTTGCATTCCGTTATTCGACATACAATTGAAGGACATTTCATCTTCAGCAAGCCAAAAAAATGCTGCTCTTTCTTCATTTTGTTATTGTTGCCGACACAAAATGGCATTGGCTCCACAAAAGTATGCAACAGCAGGCACATATTTGACTTACACACACACACACACACACATGAGATATATATACTATATATGGTTGAATGTTGCCTGTCCATTGATTTGATTGACACTTTTATTGACATACAGTTACGGTTGTTAGTTTTGTTGTTGTTGTTACTCTTGTTGTGACTGTAACTGTCAAGGGTTTTATGACCTGGGCTATGTATGAACGGGCTAAGCTTTTAAGCCAATATATTTGGCCGGCGACCGTAAAGATTGTGGAATTTCGTTGTGTTTATTCGCATATTTTTCTGGGCCATGCATTATTTATTATCCATAAATTGAATGTGCTTCATTCCTGATCGTATTTCACTCTTCATTTTTTATGATTGCTTTATGGCTTGTTCAAATTTGTGTTAACTAAATAATGATTTGGTTCAAGTTAAACGCAAGCGATTAGGGCACGACTCAATAAACTTTATAATGTGTTCAATAATGAGTTTATTATAATAAAAACTCGATTTATCTTCGTTTTTATTGTCTGCAAGCTCTTTATAATAATTGAGTGCTTGATTTGTAATTTATCTAGACGCTTTATTGTCCTCTTCATTGTGCAGCATTTCACTTAAAGCTGCGTCAAACAAATGTTCGATATGAAATTCAAAAGTCGGTTTAACTTGTGCGCCAATTGTGTGCGCTTATCTTGGCCAGTCTAATTGCCAGTTCTAATTGTGTTGCGAGGGGAAGGAATACAACATAGAGAAGAGGCTAATTAAATTTTGTGGTCGCCAGCGGAGAGCTGTGCTTGTAAAGTGTCTGGCAATGAAATTTCATGGCACTTTCACTCGGGGACTCACTTTTCGTGCACTTTTTCACTTATTTGCCGGCACTGTTGTTCTATATATATATATATATATATATATATATATATATTTTTTTTTTTTTTTTTTTTGCTGTGTTGTGCTATGTTTTTTTATGCGTGTTTGTAACAATAACCGAGTTCCCTCGTAAAAAACATGACATTTGGAGGCTTTTGTTTGGCATAATCTGGGGCTAAAGCATGTGGTAAGCTTGGCAGGCCGCAGCAGCAACAACACACAGAGAAAGAACACAATCGCTTGGTAATTAATCAGGCTTCATTTTCACTTAATCGCGACCATGATTTTTGCACGCAATTTGCGGCCACTGTACGTCATGCATTAATACATTTGGAATATTACTTTTTCTTTTCATTTTCATTTTCCTATTCATTTCGTTTTCATTATGCTGTTGCCACAGCGTGGGGCATGCACCAAATTGCTATAGTCATAGCCAGGGTTAGCTGGCGTCCAAAAATACAAAGCACCGAGAAAAATAAAACCAATTTAAATATGCATAACATGGGGGCAGCAAAAACATCAGCAGCAGCAGAAGTAGCAGAATTTTGACGTTGTTAGTTGCGGTTCCTGGTGGCCCTTAATTACCCATTTGAAGTCCAACTGTGCCTAGCACAGCACTGTTATCATCCTGCCAAGGATATCGCGGTCAGACGTAAAATTTTCAATTCACTTGCCAAATAAATGTCAACTGTCGGCTTCAAAAAGCCGAGCCGGCATTATGTTTATAATCATGACAACATACAGATACCCAGCTCGATAGACAACAATTGGGTATGCACGAGTTGAGGCTACTCGTAATTGATTTCTAATTTACTTAGCAGCAGCTACAAGCCACATAGTAAAATGTATATTCAGTAAATCTGTTGAACACAATTGATTTATATTTCAATATTTAATTACATCATGATATCACGTTGCTGGTATTTATTTACTTTTTGCTAACAATCGAATTGAAATCCTTTGTGGCTTTATTGCCCAGAGCTTCCTTCTTTGGGCCTTTTTGTTTGCCTGGCATTTGTCATGCTATTTGTTTCACTCTATCGCAATAAACGTACAATTCCTGCGGCATTTGCGTGGTTCTATGTTGATTTATTAAAGTTCTTTTGGTTGTTGCAAGCCACCCATCCCCTGTGATGTGATGTTTGTGTGGTTGTCATGATTGGCCTACGCACTGAGCTGAAACCGAAACCATTTTGAATGGCCGCCACACTGAGCCATGTGGCGCTCTAAGCTCCAAGTTTTAAGCTCCAAGCTCGAAGCTCCTCTGGTTTCACGGGCAGCCGGCACATTGATTCATCGCAAATTTATGCTAATTGCAGGCAGTTTTTTGTTCTTGCCGACTCTAAAAATAGGCAAGGTTCAAGCAACTCTGCTTTGGTTGCTGCTAGTCTTTTATGCGTCGCCTTCTTGATTAGCTGCCGTGAATTTAATTTGGTTAAATTAATTACCGTTGCCTTTAAATTAAATGCGTAATCAACTTAACTGTTTCGCCAGCCATTTCCCAGTCTACGAATTGTTTTGCAAAATGGCTTGTAGTTGATTGAAGTTGGCGTATACGTAATGTCAGCTATAAACATCAATTGCAGCAGTGTTGGTATAAAAGTTTTAAATGTTATCGCAGCCAGTCTAAACTCACACACAGACACACGAATAGTTGTTATAATGACGTGCTGACAAGCGAAACAGTTTGGCAACAATACTCGAATCCAAGCTGAAATTCTGGTCACCAAACGATGACGTGACGTGGTCGTCTTGTGTATGTGTGTGGTGTGCTTGAAGGACAACTAGCAGAGGTCCTTACGCGTCGAGTTTATATATACACACACATATACAAACTATGGCTTCAGTTATTTTTGCGCGTCATTCTTCTCCCACCAACTTGCGCCCATAAAACTTTAACAATGCCACAGTCTCTCTCTTCCTTCTTCAATCCGGCTTAGACTCTTTCTAAGTTTCTACTGCAGCCCCAGCTGTAGTTGCAACACACAGGGCAATGCATTGAGCAATGACTAAATGACATTTCAACAACTGCAGCTGTAATCCATCGATTGCTAGGCGAGGGGGGGGCAGTAACGAGATGATGACTAAACGACACAGAGCTGACAGCGCGAAATTTAAGACGCAACAGCAGCAGCGGGGAAACTCAAAGCTAAACATGAAATGTAATTACATGAATGAAATACAGGACACTTGACCTACATCCCCACAACTCGGCCGTCTCCCTCTCCTCCGTCCCGCTGTTGGCAGTGGCAATTACTTTCGCACGTTTGGCTAACAAAGGCTCTGGCCAACTGGGAAAAAGGTTGCGCCTTGCCTTTGTGAAAATCCAGACACTCTGTCCGCCAATGAAAATTATTGCATGCCTTGCAATATGGCCGAGGCTACTTCGTGCCCCATGTCTGGGGCGCAAAAGAGGTCAATGTATTTTTTGTTTATTTGCGACGCCTGGAAAAACATTCAACCCCCTCCCTGTTTCCCCTCATTTGCGCTGTCGCTCGTAAAATCCCTAAGCATACGAGGCCCATTTTACGGGAGAAAACTCGGTTGCCATTTTTCCGTTTGCCATTTGCCCAGACGGCCCTCAGTTCCTGTCAGACATTCAACGCTCTAAATATAAATTTACGTTGTATGCGTGGGTGTGGCATGCCTCAAGTCATCATAACTTCTGCTCCCAGCGTAACAACTTCGCCGACCCCGCCTCCCTCTCCGCCCTCCCTCATCCCGCGGTACCCTGCAGTAAATGTGCACATTGGCATTGTCCATAAATCAAATGTCGCTTTGAAGTTGCACATTGCTTGGGCTTGTTCCTAAGGACTTTGCAAAGATAAATGAAACTATGTGTATCTCAGTTTGCGGAACACACAAAAACAAAATCCAGCCCGTAACGCGGAAATAAAAACCGAATCAATGCCGCAATCAGCCTGAATGACAAGTACCCTATATTTAGCACAGAGCAGACTACAGTCTATTTTTAGATAAGCAAAGTGAACTTTGATTGATTGCCATTTGTTGCTGACGGCTTTTTTGCCCAACTCAAACAATCAAAGTCGAGTGAAGGGAAAATCTTGCAAATATTGTTTGATGTTAGCTTCAAAATTCACTAGAAAGATTGCAAACTCAGATTGGATTACTTCTGAGAGAATAAGAATGTATAGTGAATGTCTAAAATACAAAGTTTCTATAAATAAATAAAGTTTTAGAAGCCATGAAATTTAAAATGTTTTATATTTTTTTTCATGAAAAAAATTCATATTATTTGAGGCACTAATATGCCATTCTGCTGCTGTTTCTAGGGTGAGGACAAAAACGGCTGTAACAACTTCATGCATACACAAAAACGAATCCCGTGGATATGGATATGGAAATTTGCAGAACTTGACATTTCTTGTTTCACACCATTTGCCTTGACTCTCTTACAGTTTCTCTCTCCCTTCTTTCCACTGTTTTACTGCGATGGCTGGCGTGGAATTTGAATCGAGAGAATTCCCAGCGAATTGGTAAAGTTTTTGGCGCCATTTCGGGCTGGTCAGAGGGCAGCTGGGAATTGCTGTGGCTCCTGCTCTTCTGGCTCAATTTTTTTTTGCTTGAGTGCATTAAACGTGTCACAGATCATATGCGAAATTTGTTTGTAAAATGCAAATTTAATGCATAAATTAGGCGGGCAAATGGGCTGGCGATAAGCGCAACAACAACGACAACAAGCACATTATAATTTGCGCTCCGCTGTCCCGTTATAAGGCAATCAAAGTGGCGACCAACTGGCACATCGGCTGTAAATTGAATTAAACTTCGTAAAGTCGTTCCGTCGTCCCGACGTCGGTCGTCGACCGGCAAAAAGGGCGAGCATTAAGTGAATTAGAGAGTCGTCCTGTAGCATCCTTGGCATCCTTCGCATCCTACACATCACTCACATCCTCAGGGTGCCGTGGCACTTTATTCCTTTTCCTTTTCCGCTTGCGTGCGTATGCCAAAATGAGAATGGAGCACTCGCTGGATGATAAGTCAAGCAAAGAAGCGAGGGGTGGCCACGAAATGATAATAAAAGTGTGCCGCACACAAAGCAAAACTCTAAACACGTATACCACATGTGCGACATGCACAATGGCTGCGGCTACAATGTCCATGACGCATACACGCTCTAGTCGACACTCACAGTCACATGCGCGTAGTTCCAGTTAATTGCCTTGGTCCTTTCGAGTTGCAGCCGAGTTAATCGCCAGCACGGTATACGCTCCATAGCTTCCTTTATGCTCTTCCACAGAAGCCGCTATCTCATCCTTCACCTCTGTTATGCTGTAGATAAGTCATGGCTCCCAGCAAGAGGCTACACAAAGCGCATTGCCACACTCATACACGCACACACTCGCACTCGCACGCAGTGTCTCGCCGTGCCGCAATCTTACAATCTGACAATGCCACATGCTAGTTCCACACATGACTGACATGTAAATTAAGATTAGACTTAGGGTGCAAAACATAAAAAAAACAACAACAAAAAGAAAACAAAAGAAATTGAATATGCACATCGGCAACATGACGCACACAACAAGTGGCTTGGCAACATTTATAGAATCGGCAACATTTGCGTATTCCGCAACATTTTGTGTTTCATCAACATTTGCGGCCGAGCAACATTTTCTCTTTAGCAACATTTGTGTCTGCAACACATTTGTAGCTACAATAAATATGAGCAACAATTTGGCTAGCTGCCTTTGCTTCTGCTGCCAACTTGGCTAAGACATGTGTTTCTTTTGTTGAAGCTAATTTACAATAGGGTATGCCAGACTACAGAATGTGTTATGAAATTTGTATGTTATGAATTGAAGGAATTGTGAATGAATTAACCCAACAATTGTCGATTGTCTAAGATATTTAGTACTATAAAATTGGTGGATGCAATTTCGAAATTGCAAAACCGAAATAAGAAACAATTTAATGAATAATCAACATTTATATCTAAGAATATTCAATTGGGATGATGTTTTATTTGAAATAGGTAAACTGCAATTAATTAATTAATCTTGTATTTTTAGAGAAATTACACTGGATATTTTAGTTGATATGACAAATTTTTATTCTACATAAATTTAGTCAGATTTAAAATATTTAATGCGTTTTATAATTAATAGTTTATTGTGCTTTTACTTGGATTGCATACTTATCGCAGTGATAATTGAACTGTTACTTATTAATAATTTCAGTTATCCAACTCAACGCTAGGTCTCTCAGCCGATGTTTAACTCTTTCTCACGTTTCCTCTTTAACCGCAAGTACATAAACACTCGACGCTGGCAGCTTGCCACATGACAGCCGAATAGGAAAACAAACTGCAAATACTTTTTGTGACAAATACCCTCGTATTGAAGCCAAAGATTGTATGAAAATCATTTATTTTATTAATACACTCGTTCGCTGTGTCGTCTACAGCAATTTGTTGTATGTTTATTTCCGTTGCGTTTCATTGAGCGTTCGAAATTTGTATAAATAAATGCTGTGTAATTATCGCAAAGTTTTTTCTTTCTATGCTGCCAAGTGCAATAGAAGTCAAAAGCTGATTGCTTTTTGGGGCCAAAATGTTACCTGCACTTGACATTTATTCAGAGCGACGAAAAAAAGTGTTTGTTAGCGCTGTTCAAATAATCACAGCGAATTGCTTTTGGTGTTTGTCTCAAAAAGTACGACGATTGTTTTTGTTTGTTTTGCGCTACACAAATGTCACAAATGCTCGGAGGCTGTTTTGTTTCAGCCAATTGCTGAGGGCTATATCAATTAACTGGAATGCGCGACACAAACTCAAATGCAAACTCAGTCGTTTTCAACGGAACGAGCTCCGTTAAATTGAGTTTGGAGTGTTAAGTGCGCGTATCTGCCACCTGTGTGTAGGTGTGTGTGTGTGTGTGTGTGAGAGGCAGACATTTGCCACGCATTGCTCATAAATTTGATGTTAATTGCGCAGGAACATCACGACAGCAGATGGCCCCAAATACACACATGCATGTTCACCTTTAAACTGCCACTTAAAGCCGAAGACACATCGTTAAAAGTTAATAGAATCCGTGGCCCCTAAAACGCCATCACCTGGCCTCTTAAAGACGCAAAAAACTATGCTACAGTTTGCGGCTCACACGTCAATTGACCTTCTCAACCGTGGGCCAAAGGTTGCCGGGGCGCTGCGGTCAACTTGTTGCCCCATGCAGCAGCAGCAACTAAATTATGGGCGAGCGGTTTGTTTATGTGCGGTTAATTTGCACTTGCCAATTTCGGGCATGCAATTAACATAATTTGCTGGAGGAGTGTCTGCACTATTTGCAACACACGCCAACGAACAGGCGAGTGTCAGCCAAAATTTACTTGCCACGTGCCACATGTCCAGGCAATTAATTCCCTTCGGCGAAGGGGTAGCGGGTAGCACATAGCATCGTAATAAGCATTTAATTAGAGTGTGCCTGCATTTGCCCTCAAACTGAATGACCTGACTGATTTCCATATTAATTGGCAATTGCTTCGAGCATTCAAGTAAAGATTACACATACGCTGCATGTGTTTGTTGACAGTGAAACTCCGGCGTGTATGTGAATGTGGATGTTTAGTGTCTGGTTTTTGCGGTGGCGTTCCCTTGTGTGTGTGTGTGTGTGTCTTTTATCTCTGTGTTTTTGGGGGCTTTGCGCTGTCGACCGCAAATTCGAAGGCTCGACGCAGTCGTCAAGTGTTGAAATTGTTACCAAATTTGCCAAAAACAGACGGAGGAGAGTGAGAATGTCAGAGACATAAATCAGACCGAAAGTTGTCAGAGTTTCTCGACCACACACTTTAATGGCGTCAGCTGCCATCGCCACCCGATGGTGGTTGCTGTTCACTCGACTAATGAGACGGCGTGTAAATGCTGCAGGGCATAAAATTCCAAATTAATATTCAGTTATGAGCAATTGTATTGATTTTGTGTTTTGCGTTCGCTCGTTCGTTCGTTTGTTTGTGGTCGCTGCGACTGTCCTCTGGTACACATAATTAATGTTTGTAAGCGTGGCAGCTGCAGCTGTTGACTTCATCAGCGAGGCTAAGCACGTGATGCTATGAACTCTTATTATGTTCCACATGTCGTATGCGTTATGAACTAACGAGTAACTCTTGCCAAACTATGCCGCCGTCTGCCCTCTGCCTTCCGCCTTTTATATCTTCTCTGTTCTGCTGACAGACCCTTCGATGCAATTTAATGGCTGTGCTTTATATTAAAATCCGTTGTTGGACCGCACATTTATCATACACACACGCTGTCACACAGTTCTTAAACCCAACCGACGCGCCACCGCCTCTCTTAAGGCCGCCTGGTGTCTGAGGTTGTTGCGGCTTTTTAATGCGTTTTTAATTGTTGCCGCAACAGCGTTGCCACCGTATTTGCTCCAGGAAGTGTCGTTTTAATGACCGGCAATGCCAGAGCCGTTTGGTGGCCGATTATTTCATGTCTTTTTTTAATGTCGCCCATTAAAGTTTTGCGCTGAAAAGCAGCAGGCTCAATGAAATATTCTAGCCCCACATCAACTACAAAGGAAAAGAAAAATGAAAACGGAAAGTAACAACGCAGTCAACAGTTAAGCGAGTTAATTAATTTCAACTACGCCTTCAAAGTATGTCGTCTCGTAGTTAAGGGTAACTTGTTTGCAACCCCCTCCCACCTGCTTAGGTTACGTTTCTCCCTTTGCAAATTTGGTTTATGTATTTCCCGCGGCATATTTATACCCGTTCGTCGGCGGCACGAAAGGCGGTTGGCAACAAAATTGGCGATAAATCAACTGATAATGTCGGCACATTTAACGACACAGCGACATGGTGGAAGATGGCTGGGGTTGTTGGGATGGCTGAGGGGATGGGGGCTTATTGTTGCTTGTTTGCCTGATAAACTTTTCATTGTGTTGGCGGGCATTTGACATGTGGATAGCGCAAATCAGAATCCAAGTTTGCAGTTGTCACAAGTTTTTTCTGGGGTTCACTTTGTGGAGCCAGCCCCTAATCAGTGACGAGTTTGCCTTTTTGTCAGCTCGGGATTGCATAGCAAATTGAGGTGTTTTGCCCGAGAAAGGGGGCATCATAAAACAAGCAAAAGGAAATTACTGTCGGAAAAGTTTTCATGCTCAAACAGAATGACAATGTCAATGACAATACAACACAGCGACTCTAATTAAAGCGGCTCTGTTACCTGACCCACAACAACCCGGGCAACAGTCACCAGTTTATTTATAGCAAATCCATCCGTACAATGATGATGTATCTGTATACGCTAATAATCATTTGTTGTGGCAATCTAATCTTGAACTCGGGTTGTAGGTTGTTTGCCAATCACCTGGTAATTTCATCACAATTTACAACCGTTGCTAAATTTAACTTTATGTCTCAATCTCAATATGTAGTATGTTTAGTTTCGCATAGCGTTCGCTGCTTTGGCTTTGTCGGCGCTGCTGCTGCGCTCGATAACTGCACAAATAGTGTCAAATGCTGCTTCCAGGCTGTCGATAAACTCCTTGCCGCGCGCCTGACCTTTGTACGTGGTGACAATGGCGCCCGCCATATCATTCATAATGGAGTAGCTGCAATTGTTAAAAGAGAAATCAAATAGTTACAGTCGTATATTTATTTTAAGTACTTTACTCACCCCAGTCCCAGTCCATCCTTGACCACAGGTCCAAAGGAGCCAGCTATAACCGTATCAGCGCCTAGCGTTGAAGTGCTTATGATATTGTAATTAATGCGCTTATAGGCATCAGTCTCGTAGAGCGACGGCAACGGCAATCCCTCCAGCTGCGCTGTGTGCTTCAGCGCAAATAGATGCCGGTCAAAGCCCTGTCCCATAGCTGCATCTTTCGTTAGCTGTCCATGCACGCTGCTGCACTTGTCAATCATGGCACGCAGCTCACCAGCGCTGAGCTGTTTTTGCGACGGCTGCAGCACTGCCTCGCAAAAGGCTTTCGTGGCCATGGTGCAGGGCCGCATTGTCTCGGTGCGACCGTGCTTGAAAGCCGATGTGCTGCAGGACTCGTAGGTGCCCACATAGCGTTGAAAGGCCTGACGATACGCCAGCTGAAAGGAGAGCTGCATAATCGAGTCAGGACTTAGACCATGTCGCTTGCAAGTGCCTTTGTTGAGCTTGGGGTACCGCAGCACATTCATATCCAAATTGGCCATAATGCTGGCGTTCTTTGCATACGCAGTCTCCACGTCCGCGCGCGTCTTGTCATCAAACTCAAAGTCGAGGAAGCGCACATTGCTCGTGTCACCGTCTGCGGGCGTGTGTGGCGTGGCAGTGGACACATAGGGCTGCTTTGTGGTGTCCCTGTAGATCTCGTTGAGATAGCGCAGCACGGCAACGCCATCGCCCCACGAATGCTCGAAGTTGATGGACGTGGTGCCATCGGCGCTGACCAGCAGCGAGATGGCCTTGTCGAACCAGCTGCAAAAGCAATTATAAAGAGAGTATCACTAGTTAATAAACAATACATATATTACAATTTACACAATAAAGTCATGAAAAAATCCTAAGTATTTTACTTTTTATACCTCTGAGCGCCATCTTTATACCTTATAATCTATTTTTGCATATTTATTATTATTATAATCATTTAATATTAATGTGTACTTGGAACCAAGTACTATACAAATCGCTTAGGAACGTGCATTAAATACGTTTGATTAATTCGTAAGATTTTAAACATTTGTTGCATTTAAAGGCGTCTTCAGCTGAAGTCAGTACTTGAACTTCAGTTTTCTATTTTTGTGTTCTATGAGTATGCTTTAATTTTGTGTAATTGCTCAAATTAACCTAAAATCAATTATAGTGTAATTTATTGTTTGGGATACGGGTTTTCTTCACGTTAGTGGAATGTTTCAAATTAAAATAACCCATACTTTATGTAGACTATTGCATATTCTTTAATATCATACTATTGACTTATGGTTGTTAAAATTATTTCGTTGTTTTTATTATAGTAGCAAATGGCTAATCGGCTTATTTCCTTATATGATTCCTGCACACTTTTGAAATATGAAAATTTCAGAAACTAAAGTGTAACATGTATTCAATTAAACAATAACTTAAATTGCAATCAATTTAAACTCACCGATTCGTGGCCTTGCCTGCCAGCAACTCCTTCAGCAGTGGTGATGGATTTAGCTCGTCGTAGACGCCATCTTCCTCCGTATCCAGGGACAAACAGAACAGTGCGCTGTCCACCTCACGCTGCAGCAGCTCGGCGTTCTTGGAGCTGCTAATGAAATGCGCACGCGAATTGGCCCATTCATCACGTTGTGCGGATGTCAACACACCCAATGGCACGCTGGCCGGCGCCTTTTGAGCATCCAGGGCGATAAGACTCTTCAGGCGACCCAGAATAACGCTGGGACTCTCAATGTAGCCGCTGCTGTCGAGCACATTCATCGTGTACATGTTGCCGCGTCGCATGACCAGAATGTGCTTGGCATCCGGTGACAATACAAGCTCATCCTTTCCCAGGCGGGGAATGCGCGACGTGCCAAACAGACGACTGTATTGACTCATGTCCAGTGGGAACGCTTTAAATGCATACGATGCGTAAGTCGCAAATGCTTTGGGCGCCACACTCATCCAGCGGCGATAATTATCGGTGTCGGTCTTTTTGGGATTCATGTGATAGACCTCGGGCTCCAGTTTGTTCGCCTGCAGCGAACGCCAGAATCGCAGCGAGCTGATGATCATGTTTGTGGCACGCACCACTTGTTGCTGATACTCGGGACGTGTTTCGTTTTTGAGTACAACCAGCGGATTATAGTTGAGTGGGAGGGGAACGCGATCTGCAAGGTACATGTCGAACCAGGGCTGCGATATGTAGCTGGTGTGTTTGTTGGCCTCGTCGCGTTGCTTCAGCTTTGCATGCAACTCCATGCCGATGCCCTGGCGAAATTGCTCGACCACCTGTTGAGTGTGTGCATATTCCTCGGCACTCACAATGGGCTGTACGGCGGCAAGGAAGCGTTGGCAGGTCTTTTCCATCAGCGGAATGGGGAGACGGGGCAACGAACGTTGAAAGTAAAGCGTCGGCAACTTGGATATTTGCAGGTATTGGTAATGATTGCCATGGGTTGTTGTTGTCGTTGCGTTGCGTGTGGCAGACGCTGCGGCAGCAATGCGACTCTTGTGCACTTTTAATCTAAACATTATTCACAATTAACGGAGCCGGTAATTTAATATAAAGCGTTGTGCAGCGCAGTGGTAATCAAAGTCCACTAGTCGACGTAAACAAGCAGCAACAACAACAAACGCGACGCAAAGAGCAAATGGCTAAACTGAGTTGCACAGCTGTTTGGTATTTTTTTTAGTATTTCGACCAGATCACAGCTGATCGCTGCGTGAGCTGCTATCGATATATCGCATGCAGCGATATCGATTGAGCGCTGCATTCGAATTTAAGTTTTAAAGCAGAAGTATTTTGTTAGCAACGATTTCGCAATTGTGTATTGTGTGCGTTAGGGAACTTAATCGTACTTTCACCTTTCACACGACGCGCAAAGAATAAACAGCGACGTTTTGTTTGCATTTGCATAGACCGCTGCTGCTTCTACTGCTGCTATTGGCATTTCTTGCTGCTGCTCTGGGCAATTCGGCTTTTGCTTTGACTTGTTGTCCGGTCAAGTACGCGGTGAGCGAGGTGAGGCAAGGACTTAGCGTCTGTCTGTTTGTGTTCGTTGGCGGCCGTTGCCCAGGTGTGGCCAATAAATAAACGACATGCATATACAAATTAGAAGGAGCCAAATGCAAATTCGCATAAAATTTTTATGCTTTGTCGAACTTAACGAGCGACCTTTCGCTTTGGCTTATCGATTTCGATTAGAATTTGCCAGAAATTGGAGCCAGCTATAAAAAAAAACTTGGTGCCCTCTCGATCCTCTTTAAATTAAGAAAAGTGTTCTTGGCTTTGGTCGCTGGTGGAGTGGCACATTTGCATAAAACCAACAAACGCCATCGACGCGCCGGATGCTGAAGTGTCCATGGTTGTGGAATGGATGTGGACGTGGATGCAGATGGGTTGCAGTGTAATTGGCCAAAGTGAAATTGCGTTAATATTTAACAAGCCAACAAAAGTGCAAAAGTGAAGAGTATAATGCAGACTCCCATGGCCAAAGCTGATCCGGATGCAGAATACAGCCAGCCAGCCAACCTTGGCTGTAAAGCGCGAAATTATACCATAAACGATGTCAAGGGACCAGGAAGGGACAAGGATTTGCTCTTCTCAGTCAGCCCTGAGACTTTAAATGTTAACTGTTTTTGGGAAGGGGTCAACGTAAAAAAAAAAAAAACTCGGTCTGGAAATTCAATTCAAAAACAATCACAAATTGTATTAATGCTAATGAAAATGTATGTGTCTACTTATGCGTGTTTTACAGTCTGTATATCAAGTGGGTTAAATACGTATAATATTTCATGCAAATAATTACATCGCTGTCTCTTAATGTAATTCAATATTTGGCCCAGCGAGGGGCAAATGAGCATGAAATGAATAAACGAATAAGCCGTATTAACGCCTGCAAAATAAATATTTAATTTGCATTTAACGCCAATTTGACAGGCCGTTAATTAATTCATTTTTACGTTGGTGTCAAGAATTTAATTAAAATGCGCGATTTAATGGGAATTTCTTGAGTTATTCGGAAATTGTTGCTGAATTTCAAATATGAATTATTTTATTATTTCAAAAATATTTAATTTAATTTCAACTATAAAATGGTATATTATATGAATTGATATATATATTAAAGACAGACACATAAATATTTTTTCAATCAAAATTATTAATTATTACGGCATTTTAAATTGTTTTTTACACAATTTCTCAAGTCCGCCAGTCAGATTAAAAGGCATTTAAAAGTCAAACACTTGAATTCTTTTCGCTTATAATTATTAATTAATTATACTCGCATTCATGCCAACTGCGGCCGCTTGTGATTAAGCAAATGGCCAGAAATCGCATTAACGCAGAGGTCTCTCGCCCCCCAAAGAGGCGAGGAGGGGCAACAAATGGAGTCGGTGAAAAGTGTCGTTGGCAGAAGCGAGAAAAATAACTTGAACAAAATGTCGCAAAAATATTTGTGAATGCGAAATCAACGTTTCGTTGAACAGTTCACCCAGCACAATAAAACTTTTGTTCAGTCGTTCGGTTGAACTGGGACGCGGAATGGACATCCATTTGTCTACCCCCGAAATTTGTCGAAAGGAAATTCCGAGGCGTGCATGGAAAAGGTCAAATTGTCAAGGGATTGCCACTCGCTCGCTGGCTAAAGGGAATAACAACTGTCAGACGATTGTTAGTTTGCGTTGTGTGAATGGCGTGAAAAATACTCGTTGTCTTTGACGGGTTATTGAACAGGCCAGGAATTGGCAAAGAGAGATGTTCTGCAGGCTGACGGAGTTAACAACAATGGAAGCCCTTCATGGGCTGCCAGAATTGTCAGGTGAATCAGCAAGAACACGACTTTTCCATTTCTACTAATGTGTGTTGTTTTGCTTTTGAAAGGATTTAAGTTGAACATTCTGCGAATGTCGCCATCCCATCCTTGACTGAGATTAAGTTGAATGCTGAATGCGTCAGCATAATTCGGTCCATTCGAGCGTATCATTGGCCTATCCTTGAACTGCCTACAAAATGGCAAAAATGACGCAGGACCCAGAAGCAACAATTTGCATATGGAGCAACGTCATCGGCAGCTCTCGAGAGGCAAGCGGCATGCGGTAAGCGGCAACTGGCAGGGGGACGTATGTACGTATGCTTCGATGCGTCCGCAACGAGATTAAAAAAGCTAATTCAAATGTAAGCAAAAGCCAGGCAACGAAAAAAAGAAAGGAAAATTAAGTATACAAAGAAAAAAAAAAAAAAAAGGAAAAATGTCAGGACTTTGCTTGGAGTTTCCTTTGTAGCTGCTGCTGCTGCTACAATTTGCGCTCCAGGCATTCGAACTCAATTTAAATTTAATTCCTCGTTCGAGGCGTGCATGACAAATACGCAAAGCCCGCAAAGATTAAGGTTAGACTGACGCCCACTTCAGCGATGTCTGACGACAGACATAGGCAGCCAGATTCTCAGATAATGAATATGCAAATCAGTTCCGCTTAATGACTGAATCTCAGTGCTGTGCTCAGTTTATTTTGATATTATGGAATGGCATGGTTTCATTTTATTGTCGCCAGTCGAATGAATAATGCAGATAATTAGTTAATTTACTGTACACTGAACTTACACACACATTCATATACACAGAGAGAGAGTGAGAGAGAGGGATAGAGAGAGAGAAACACACACACTTATAGGCACACAGAGAAAACCACACTCATTTACAGCTTATTATTAATTTATGGCCAGCAGACAAAAGCTGGCCAACAGCATAATTAATATACGTCAGGACAGGAAGGCAAAGGAAATATCAGAACATCAGAGCAGCAGAAGAGCCGAACATCAGAATGAAGCATTCAAGCGTCGTGCACAATGACAATGTCAAGGTTCAATGTCATTCAAACAATCGATATGTGAAGTGGAGATTCCCTTGGAAGTTCAACCACTTTAAAAGACCTGACAGATCCTATTACAAATCAAGCGAGTTCCTAAATATTTCTGTGGAATTCGTCGAGGACGTGAATCGTCTAACAACTGTCCGTTTATGTAAATGTCAACGAAATTCAAATGTTTATTCGGTGCAAGGTGAAGGAACGCTTAAGTCTTAAGTCAATCACAATAATCGACGAAACGAAACGAAATGTAATTGTTGCCCTTAAGACCAAATAATCAAATTTAAATCTTAAAAAATTGTTTAGCTATCCCAGCATTATAGTTTCTAATTGCTGTAGCTTTTATTGCCGTCAATTGCAATTATTAAAATAATTACTTCAATTTGTAAAAATTATTTTTAGCATTACTTGCCGTTGTAGCAAATTGCTTACAAATGCGTGTGCAACTTTTTGTGTGGCACAATCATCAACACCGCCGTATTTGATGAGGGCCAGACAAATTACGGCGTTTTGTACATTGCTCGGCATGAGACTTGCGAATTCAAGATGAGGAGGTGGATGAGAATAAGGATGATGGAGGCAGGGATGTGGACTGTTGTTTTCTGATTGCTTGGGCCCCGCCAAGAGGATGAGGAATGGTAGACACAATATCATTTTTCACAGCAGAGCGCAACACATACACACACACACATATACAAAGAGCGCGAACGAGGCACATTAAATTGCTATAAAGTCATTGCGCAGGAAGCGTCTTGGCAGAACAACATGTGAGTGGTGAGAGCAAAAGATGGCAGCACAAAATGGAGGGACATTTAACTTTTGCTTGTTATAAATTCAATTTTTCAACACTCTGGGAACTCAGGGACTGGCGTGCTGACTCGACGCGTCTTGACTCGCCTCGCTTCGGCTTGCCTCACCTCGCCTTGGCTCGTGCTCGTAATTACTTGAAATTTCAGCAGACGCGCTGCGAAAGCAGATTGAATTGTTTGCTTTGGCCGTCTACAATTTGTTTTATGCTTTCTTATGGGCTTCAGGTTTTTTTCTTTTGACCTGTATTCACTTTACCATTTGGCTGTTTATTTGTGTTTGCGTGTTAGCAAGCGCTTTGGCAATTTTTATGGTTAGCAATTAACCAAACTGGAGTGCCGCCAAAAAGTAGGCAACACTTTTGCACATGTGTTGCTATTGTTTTGCTGTCGTGCTGGCCGCCATTAATCAAGATGGCGTCTTGGCAGAAAGCTGTGTGGTGAATCACACACACACACGTACACATTCCCCATCACAACCCTCTGACAACTTCACCACCCCTTGTTAGCCTAAAAACTGTAATGGCCCTTAAATTGCCCGTTACACGGCAATCGTAATAAAATCGAAATGAAGGGGGAAATGCGACGTTATAAATCACGACCCCACAGAAAATTGTACAGCCAACTAAAAATATATATATAACATATATATACATATGTATATATATGCAAGTAGTACAAAACGGGCAACAATTGTGCGTCAGCGTCAGCCTTCCCATTACCACGCTGCCATTGAGCCCAAAATGTTTGGCCATTATAAAGCCAAAACACGCGTTATTTGTTCATTGGGGCTTGGCGCTCGCAAGAACGCCCACTTTTCTGTTGGTTTTTCATTAAAAATGATTATTAATGTTGGCGCTGCTTTAGCGCATGCAAAAAAAAAATACAAAAATGCGGTTTATTGAATTATTATTGCGAATTTTTCGCACTGTCGCCAGACAAATTGCAAAATGCCAGTACCAAAGTATGTGATTGACGTCAAAGGCGCTGCCCAGAAAACCTTCGCTGGGATATTGGTAAAACCAACATTCATATCCATACACAATACATGGCCCATGGTCGGCGTGACTGCTGTTGTCGCAAGTAACAATGAGTCAGCTTATGTTGGTTGATTTTCATGGACTGTGATTTGGCAATACATCGCACAAAGTGATTGACAAAATTGAAATCATTTGAGCTGCGAGCTATCTTTCAAATAATATTCCTGCAAAGCCCAATTTTTCGAATTTTAAATGCTGCATTAAATAAAAGGTCTTGTCATTAGAACTTGCTATTAGTTGCAATATTTATGCGATGTTCGATTTTCACTGTAATTGATCTAGAGAAATATCTGCCAATGCAAAAGTATTATAAAATGAATGATACATTTTATATTGCATTTATTGTGATGTTTACGTTAGGAGAGAAAACATGTTTAACGCATTTATTTTGCTATTGCATGTGGCACAATTTATGCTTGACATATTTGCTCCAATTTGTTCGCTTTCATTGAACGCAGCTTGCGCATCGCGCTGAGTATTGAACCCTTCACAGTTACTTTTGTACTTCGTCAATATTTTTCATGGAACTCACGTACAGTATTTACCTGGAATTCCAATTTACCTGTATAATAAAATAGTATTTTTCATTGAAGAACTTTTGAAAATGAAAAATCAGATTTTACTTTGCATTCATTGCAACACTTTAATTTGCAATTTATTGAAGAAAGCAAATCAATTGAGTACCAACAAGTTTACAATTACTTAGTAGTTATGATAGTTATTTATATTTAAATACTTGACTATTGCCTCAGAAGTCTGTTTGCTATTTATCAGAATTGATATTTTTGGATGGATTTTTGACACACCTGCCACTCATCATGATTATTTGTACAGTACAAATTGAAACTCAAATAGGTTTCCGATAAAATTGTCTGAAGGGAACTTAATTTCCGCAAGTGCCGACCAAAAATGCCGTCAAATCGACGAGGAATGATGCCATGCCACCAACAACAACAACAACAACAAGAACAATAACAAATTGAAATGCAATACCATAAAAGATGCACAGGCAACAAAGAAAAAAAAGCAAGCAATGTGAATTGAAAATTGTGAAATAAGGTAGAGAAGCCAAAATGTGCCTGCCTCTACAATTCGAACTAATTCAATTCGTGCTCCTCGTGTGATGCGAGTGTAAATTACGTATGCAGTTGCAAAGTCCAAAAGAGGGCAGCTCGACTTGTGTGTCTGCCACATTGTGTGTGTATGTATGTGTATGTGTGTGTGTGTGTGTACGGACGACAGACGTGATTGCCTCTGTCCTGCATTTATTTGCATATTTACCTGCTGCAGTTGAGTACGATATCGAGGTATTTATCTCGCAACCAGCTTGGAATTCTTATTGGGCCGAGATTGCAGCAAAGCCGTGTTTGATTGGTGTGCATATTGAATGTCCTGTCAGTTGTCAGTTGAGTTTGACTTCTCTCAATGGGCGCCCCAGTTATCAAAGCACATAAATGGTTCGATTATGCGTTAATGTCATGTTTTGTGCCTGTAATCTATAGGCTAACGTTGAGTATTGCCATGGGGCAAACAAATGGATCTGCGACCCACGCAGGCAGCTCGAAATTTCGTTCGTAGGTTCGGGAAATATGAGGAAATAACATTATTTTGCAAAATGTCAGAAGCATCGCTAGACGCATGAATAATTGATGTTCTTAACTTGTACACTTTCCCCTACGCGATGGGCGTTGTGTGGGCATGACGCGGCATCTGCATAAAGCTGCCTGCAGGAAAAGATGTGTCGTATTTGCATTACCTTCTTGTTACAGCCAGCGAGCTTAAAATAACAATTGAGATGTATGTGATGTTGCCACAGTTGTTGTTGATGTTGTCCTCGTTGTAGCTCGTGTATATTCCTGTTGCGTTCTGTTGTAGTTGTAGCATGTCTTGGCTGCTCATTTCCACAGAAATTGTGAAGCAACTGAAGCTGAAGGCTGAAGAGTGCGCGGTTTCAGCAGCTTAGTGTTAATTCCCAAGGAGCTCGAATGGAGCACAGCTCAGCTATAGTTACAATACACATTTACACACTCACGCACACATTCGCGTATAACTGAGGGCATCAAGTGCCATTTCGCTTGAGTAAGTTGAGCGAAATTAAAAAGAAAGTAGTGCGAGAAGGAATTGCTATGAAAGAGCTGCTGGCAACGTCCTGGCAACAAGGACCTCGGCACAGAAGTCGCGTTGAGTGCGCCATTGCGGCGCCCGCAGCTTAAAGTGCAGCGAATTAAATTTTTGGCTTGTTTTAAGTCAAACCATGAAAGCATTGTTGGATCCCAAAGCTGAACTGACGTATCGATGTCGTTAAATGTCATTGGAAAAGTGAATTCAAATTGCTTATTTTATTTATTTCTTTAAATTGCAACTAACTTTGCCGAAACTTGAAATTTAATTTATATATAGATTTTCAAGTGCAAACATGCTTCATTCAATGTATTTGTCATTTATTAAATTGCCAATAAATTTAAAACATATTTTAATAAACTAAAACTATGGGTTGATTTAAATTTATTGATCTAATTGATCTTTATTGATCAATTGAAACTAACTTCTGTACTACGAAGCTTTAAAACCTAGATAGAAACTCATTTTCCGCCCGAAGCTTCAGTTTTTTTTTTGCGAATGAAATAGACTCCTATATAAAGTTGTGTTTAAATTACTATATATACATAGACTTTTTGCATTAGCATAAAGGATTAAAATTACACAGTTAAATTGAACGCCTTTTAAAAGGTTAGCCCTTCACCCTTTAAAGCATTATGTGGCATTGCTTGGCTTGCGTATTGCATTTGCATAAATGGCTTCGAATTTGGAACTGAATCTAGCTACACTCGAACAAACACACACGAATACACATGCACACACATATAAAAACACTCTCAGTCACACGCACATGTGAAATAAGTTGATATTGTTGCGAGTGGGCCTAGTTAACAATGGTTGCCTTTCAGTCTCAGTTCCGTTGTGCATTTTCCAGCATCCCTTGAAATGCATATTTTAAGCAATTACGCTCAACTCGTGCTTGGAGCTCGCATACAAATGTGTGTTGCACTGTGTGTAGAGAACTACGTCCATTTTGCCATATCCTTTTTTCAATGGTATGTCCGCTTTGCAGAGAGAGCGACGCATTTCTCTCTCTAGTTAACAGCTGGCAATATTTTTGGCAGCTGACCACAGCGTGTGTAAGCAGCTTTAAATTGCATTTGCAGTTTGCCTTTGATGCAGTGAAAGACCACGGCGTATCAGCGAAAGTGGCTTTAAATTTTAAAAGCATTCTAAATATTACTCTAACTCGATTGCAATGGCTTTTGGCTGAGCTGATATATTGTGTAAATTACGCTTCATTAGCTGCCTGCTGGGTGGAAGGCGCAAAGGACACCAGAGATAGCACTTAAATTTACAAATGAAATATCAAAAGTCCTGTGGGACTCTGCGCCTGCCAGTGGTCACTCAACATTAGGTCAGAAGGCTCGCTCCCAAGACGCTGTCAACGCAGAAAACAGAACTCTGAGACTTTCACGTTTCATCCGTTTACATGCACGCCTCTTTGAGTTTGATCAAAGGCAGGAAAAAAACATATTAATGCCATTATGGGCCAAGACAATCGCTCTAAGAGAGTCCGAGGCCAAAAAGCGAGAAGAAACAAAGAGCAGCAGATTGTTTTGTGTCTGTGTGTGTGTGTGTGTGTGTGTGTCTGTGTGCAAAGGGTCTTCAGCGGTGCTCTAATGCGACACGAAGTCGGATTTGTCAACATTGCGTATACGCAATATGTATGCGTCTCTTCTAGTTGCTTTATGCTTGATTCGCATTGTATAAGTCCGAGTTCTGAGTTGCTGATGGACAAGATGAAGAAATTTGCTACTGATTATGCCTCAATTGCCATGGGAACGCACTCTTAACAACAACAGAAACGAAAACGACAACAACAACAATAACGGAATACAAAACCTAAGCAAATTGTAGTTGAATGGTAAAAAAACAGGCAGATATTTCTGCTTTGACTTTGGGATATTTGCGATTCCGTTGGGACATTCCTGGCGAGGGTAAACACAGACGAGTGCAAACAATATGTTTGCCATTTGTATTCCAATACGAGATGAGTATGTAGATAGTTTCCGGCTACGTGCGCAAACAACAAGCAGCAAAAATAAGCTCGCTTATAAGTTTTATTTGTGCACTGAAGAGACATAATAGAAGCGTGTGTCGAGTGTGATGAAAAATGCAATATTGTGTTGCCTCCTAATCCATGCGAGAATAAATCGTATTAAAGCCAATATATAAACAAAGAGCATGCCGGTCTGTTTTTAGTGGATAATTATGTGAATTTGCCTATAATAAAGCTGTTATTGCAAGCATTCACTTTCAGTGGCGTCAAAGGCAATATTTGATTATCTGAAATACCATAATTGCAAATATTTATTTTCAATTGTGTGATTACATTTTACGAGCCATTTTCAGGTCATTAAGTTACGTATACGCCACGTGATATATTTGGTATCATCAATGCCGTTGTCTGTTTCCACACATTTGCTCTGCACAGTCAGCCAAATGATTAAGCAGACATCAAAGGTGAGATAATGGGCGTACACAATATATAAGTGGGCGTGTCCGTGCTCATTGCCATGCCCTCTGCTTTGGCATCTCGTGTGTGCGCTCGTGTGGTAGTAATTTATCATGCTAAGCTCCTGTGTTTTCGTTAAATGAAATTTCATAGTGATTTGCACTTAAAATTTAAAAGGGAATATATCTCAATTAAATTGAGAGGTGATACTTATTCACACAATTTGAATAAAATATGTTAAGTGTGAATTGATTGATTATATTCATGGCAAATAGAGTTGAGCTTGAATGTAACAAAATGTTTTATATATCTTTATGCAATTTAAGTAAACGTGTTTAATGTGAATATGAAAAATATTTGTACTATTACTTATAGAGTCTTAATCTGGCTGTCTATAATTTTCCGTCTTTATTGCCCCTTATCATTGTAAGATTTGTGCACACACAACTTGTCAACGCATTTGTCGACATTTCAACACATTTTACAACTTCCTTGATTGAAATTTTAATTCGCAAAATGCATAAATGCGTATTTTAAAATAATCCTTCACCTAAATATGCTAATTTTTCACTCTTTCACTCTGGCAACAAAAGCGACGAAAAATGGATAAAATATGGAATGAACAAGGCACGAGCATTGTTTGTCCTATACAGTAAAAATCATAATGCAAAGAAAAGAAAATGCAAAAGGAAAAAAGTAGAAATAATAATAATAAATTCTCAATTCATGCCGCCAAAGTGTAAGTAATATGAAGACACACACAACCAGAGCATACACAAATAGAGGGCTGTAAAATATTCATGCGCCTCAATAAACTGACAAGCAAGCAAAAGGAAAAAAAAATATGTCCTTTGCAGTTGGCTAACAGCCGCAGTCGAGCCAAAGAAAAAGGCATTAAAGTGAAACGGGATAGATAAAGCCTGAGCTCCAAGAAAAGCAGCAGAACAAAAGGCAAAAATAAAGAAACTGAAAGAAACTGCGTCAACTAACAGCGAATATGCATTACAAATATTGCAGAATCTAGCACAAAGTTGTGTGGTGGAATTCGCCACCCTCGCTGGGGAATGAAACTATACTCGGATAGCAATTATGGGCGCAACGCAAAAACCCATTTAAAGCATTATGCCCAGACTGTGTAGAAGTGGCCCAAAGTGCCTTCAGTATCGACGCGAGATGGGAAGGAAATGTGACGATGGGAGGAACGAGGATGGGGCGACTTGTCTAGGATATATAAATAAAATTGATTAGAAAAGTGTCGGACTGTGGCAAGGAAGGAATGTAATCAATGGAACTAGCTGCTGGCTAGCTAGCTGCCTCGTTATCAGCTGGCAATTTCATTATTTTAATGCGCTAAATGAATTATCAGTCGGCCGCCCATCAAACTGAATGGGCGTGCTACACTCTGACCCTGAATAAGTGATTGACTGGGTGACTGACAACCAATATTGATTGACTGTCGGCTGACTGTGTGCGTTTGATGGGTGCAGTAAAGTTGAGAGTAAAGCAGAGTCAAGTGACAATTTTTTTTTTTTCTGGGGGCATTTACTTTATTTCTGAGTTATATTCTGCAGCAACAAAAAATATTGTCCACTTGTGCGCACCATCTGCAAAAAAAAAAAAACAAAATCAAAAACAGCAAAAGAAAAGAAGGCGAAACTGTGAGCAATGGCAAATGAAATCCGAAATGACAAAAGAGGTCGACACTCACCGACATCAGGGTGGGCAGTGACATTTTTGTAAACCACGATACGTCCAGGCTAAAGGTCTGATTTGAGCGCATTATCATCATGCGAATGAGCTGACGAAATTCTCGGGATTCTGCATACCACAAACAATCATAGAATGCCTTCGGAATGCGCTCGCTCTGCAAATAAAAAACAAAAGCAAGATATGAAAACATAAACATAACAGAACAACAAACAACAAAAAAAGGCAGAGCACTTGGAATGGGAATGAAATGGAAACCTACAGCTGTGGCAAAGAGTTGACCATTATAGCAGTAGATGACAATTTGATAGCCGCCAGCCGCGAGATACATGAACATCCTTAGCGTTGTCGTGATGCTTGTCGCCTGTTTAGAGCAAACGGATTCGTTGTCATAGTGAATGGGGTTGACGAATTCAGGTGATACATACAATGCCAACGCTCATTTGAAAGAGAATGAGGCCCCAGCAGAACAGACTGAGCAGAAACTGTATGATGATCATGTGCTTGAAAGTATTGTTCAACTCCACAGCGTAGCTAAGTGACAAGGAGCGTGTTAATATATTAAAGGACATTGAGCTTGTGGTGAAACTTACGCAGCCACACGCTGATATTGATAGATGCAACAGCGCATGTATTCAACTCGCAACTCCGGTGGCACCAATGCCGACGTGGAGCACTCAATCATGTGGCTCAACGACTGCATTAGGCCAACGCCATGCTGACAGAGCACAATGAAGAGCACATCAAAACCCACAGTACCTGTTAATGTGGCGAACGTAATCAATCGGCTAAGTAGTTCATTCGCTGGCTCACTCTACTCCACACTCACCCATGCCGCAAAGATAGAGGTTGGCGGTCTCAAAGATCAATGGGACGTAGTAGTAGGGAAAGGTCATGCCCTTGTCCATCCAGCCAGGATACAGCGATGGGATTGCTGCGAGCAAAATGTTAATGCAGACAATCTGTCAAGTATACTTTTTGGCTAAACTCACGCAACGCAACCTCAAAGTTGTTTTGCTCATGGGTCGAGTAGCGATACAAGTTGACGACCAGCGAGGTGACAAAGTAGTTTGTCAGTATACAACTGCAGGCCACCACATAGTACAACAATTGCCGACGTTTGCTGATCCAACAGCGATTCATGATGCCCTCAATATGCTGACGCAGCGGCCCAGCAATCGGTAAATCTGAAAAGACAACAGCATTAGACGGCCGGCTAGACTAGCGCTGCTTGATGGCTGCCACATGCCACATGCCACATGCCACAGACCTGTCACAAACCGAAAGAGCTCGCAGTCCAGCAACATCTCGTGGCGACAGGCGCGACGCAAAAGCACGTAGAATTTTCGCGGCGCCAGAAGAAAATATACCATTTTCATAATGGCCATCGTGCACTGGAACACTGTGCTGATTGTCTGCAAATGCAAATGAAATTAAACTATTTGTGTGCTTATGCATTTTCATTGCACAAATTGGAGTGGGAGCAACCTCACTAATGCGCGGAATGTCGTGTATGTAGCGTATGAAGAGACTATAATGCCCATAGAATGACGCCAGACTGGCCAAAATGAGTAGAACGCTCCAGCTAAAACGGTAAAGGGGTTGACAGATTGCCAGAGTTATACTGGTTCGAATTTGTTAACAACGGCATATTTACAATTGCAATAGAGTATTCCAGCGTGTTGGCTTCTTCATGTTGTAGCCTATTGTCCAAGTGACGCGAATCATCTCCCTGATTTTGTAATAGTTGAGCTTCTCCAGAGCTTTGGCCTCGCTTGGGGTATACATCTTAACAAATTGACTGCTAATTACCACAAATCTGGCATTTATATACTTATTAAAGGGGCGTGGCCAGTTAAGGCAATTAATTATTACACGACATTTAATGAAAGTGACTTGTGTTACGCCCAATTACGTGTAAAGTTGTACTTAATTATTGAACTCATTCTCAAGGCGTTGAGGAGGTCATTATTTCCTTTGGGACTAACTATAAATATGGCGAGAGTCGGTTTGAGTATTCGCAAACCATCGAAGGACGGACAACTCTGGCAAAGCTTTCTCCCAAGCCGAAGCACGAACTAAAGCTTTTGAAAAGCTTGGCAGGGGAAATAGCATTCGGGAAAATATTGATTGCTGTGGAAACAGCTTTGTAAAAAGCTTTTTTTGTGCCACAAAGCATCACCAGTTTGAATAAAACAAATGTAAGTTTAAATTTTGCTCAATGATTTATATATTTCCATGATATTTCGGTCAATATAGTTTTTAATATGTTATAATAAATTTTATTTATGTTTCTTTTCAACGATTTTAATTTGTTTATGGTTTGTGTTTAGTTTTTCCTTATGTGTTTGTTTGTTAATGGTATTCACGTTCGCTGATTTACAATTGTCGTCGCTGACTGACGATCTTAAAATGTACATATCGTTTATTAAATAATTTTTAATATTATAATTACTATTACATAAAAACATTTTGCGTTTTTCTTGTTTTTGTCCTTGTTGCATTATTATGCTGTTGCTGCTTGTTCTTTGCTATTTTATTTAATATTAATGTTAATGCATTTACAGCTGCAGCTGTTTAAAAATAATTTAGAAAAATAGTAACAATTTCAAAACGAAACGATTTTTGTATAAAAATTGCAGTGCCATTTGATTCATTTTTATAATTTAAAATTGTTCGTTTATTGAATAAAAAACTATCATGAGAAACGGCTTTCGAGAGGATTTCTGTTGTGTCTGTGTGTGAAATAAATATTTACAAAAGTTATTACAATTTATCCTGCGTGATGATTACAATTACAATACAAATTAAGTATACGCAAGGTGGAATGTGGCCAGTGCTCACCAAAAGTTGTGTAGAAACTTCTAAATGAATTGCTTACAAAATTTGGTTGTATTAAACTTTTAATCTTATGCTGTTAATTACACAAAATTTGTTTATTTTAAATCGAATTGTTGGCTTTATATTATTATTTGTATTATTAGTAATTTGATTTAAATTTATATTCTCATTTGGTTCTAAGTTGAAAAAGCGGACGTTGAGATTGTTGGCTTCTCATAATAAAATTCAATGTTCTTGCGAATTTACAGTGTATGCTTGTGTGTGTTTGTTTGCGCGAGTGTTTATGTATATGCGAGTGTGTTTGTAAGTGTGTGAGTGAATTTGTATTCCATTACTGATATGTTTCTAAGAGGCTAATTTGCATTTGATTTTAATCCAATTATTGGCTCTCGACGTTTCTTCTCATATTTATGCTTGCCCATTGAAAATTACATAGGATTTCTGTTAGGTTTCTTAGGTTTGTTTTTTAGGACTCGTAGGTATTACTTTTGAAAATGGTTTACAACCAATGGAACCTAACAATGAATTATGTTGGACACTCGAGGCTTTATTTATTATAATTATTCTTCGTGTACGAATATTTTTTGTGTTACTTTTCTCACAACAATTTATTTAATTTTAATTAATTGTAATTTGAATTTTGTTTCTGCTTTCGCAATGCATGACGTATGCTTAATATCTGTAGGAATAATTTGTAATTATTTAATAAATGCTTGAATTTATTGGTTTTGCTTTAGCGTAAAAATTTGCTTGCATAAATAGAAACTCGTTTTTGCTGGCTGGCCATGCGATTTGCCTAGAATATTATATCAAATGCTTTATTATAATGCGAATTCAATAAATTTACCAACGTTTCTTTCATCGAAGGCTCCGCTCAATTATCAATCAATCTCATTATCATTATCAATATCAATATATCAATCAATACACACAACATGGAATGTTTCGGGCACAACTTAGAGGAGGGACTCACATAGAAACACACAAACAATTTTTAACATACAACTTGAATAATTGACTAAATATTTGTAACGCTTGTTGTGGGAGAAATATTGTGAAATCAATGGCATTAAACTATAACGAGAATTATTTAGATTTAGGTGCTCATATATGCTCAAATATATTGCTTATGTAAGTGTTTGAAAGCAAAACAAGAATGAGGGATCTACATTCGGGACTTGCCGAAGACTAAACATCCTTGAAACGGATTGTAATCCTAGGTATAGGGGATTATAAACTATAAATTTACGAGTAGTTGTTACTTTTGAAGTACCATTTGGTTAACTTTCAACTAACACACAGGACGACGCTCACACATAGAAAGCTGCGACTGACGCACAAAATATCACTATGCAAATATCTCAAACGAAACAAAATTATAGATCGTTAATCAAATGAGAACCACTTGCTAATGTCATTTAATGTTTTGTTTTTTTTTTTTTTTTTTTGTTTAAATAACTTTTCTCTACTACACCGAAACAATCTCTTTAGTGAATTACGTACATATTATAGATCTAATACGATAGTTATTTAATGGCTTAACTCAAAAATAAGTTTGGATCCATAAGAATGCTGATCGTTCAAAAAGCAATTCAATTGTGCTGTAGCTGGAAACATTGGAGCGACAAACTATTGAAATATTAGTAACAGTTTAGAATTTTAACCTAGCTGCAGCACAATAAAATTGATTATTTAAGGATCGTCACTTATATGGTAGGGCGCTTTGTTTAAATTCTAAGAATTTCAACTATGCAGGGTTTAGTTGTGTGTGGGAGAGAGAGGACGAAACGAAGCATTAACAAGAAGCCTTACCCTTACACATACATAGAAACGAACTTTGCGTAACGATTTTTATCTACTTTGGTATTTTTTTGTGTTTTTTGTTTTGTTTTTTTTTTTAGCTAATGAATTTTTGATCAGGTTAACTAGATGTATTTTATATGGTTCCGCCGCGTTGTTGGGGCATGTGATGTCTTTTTGTTTTTTTTTTTTTGTGAGATTTGACAAAAATATTCTTAGTATTTTCATAAATATTTTTTTTTTGTTTTTAGTACTTTGTTGTATACCTATGTATGTAAATATGCCGCGAATTGTAATTGCAAAATGGATGTGTATATATAGTATTATTATTGTATGTATATATAGGTATTTGTTTGCATTTAAAATATGAATTTTATTTGTTATTTGTTTTCTATTTACTCGACAATTTGTAGGCTTTTGTGGTGATTTCGTCAATATATAATGTATGCTGCAAGCTGTAAATAAATTTGTTTTGCATTTACAATAGATTAGCTTTAGCTTAGGGTTCTATTTACATGTAAAATGTATTTATATTCTTTGCTGTTTTCTTCACTATGGATTTTGTTTTTGTTTTTGTACGGCATGCGCGGCATAGCAACGATATTTGCTTTATAATTATATATACTTGGTGTTTGGAAATTTGTTTCGGTATTATTTAGTAGTTTTCAGTTGCTGTTCTTGTTCTTTGCTCTGGCTATTCAGATTCTATGCGGTTTCAGTTATTGTATTTGTAAAAATATTCAACGTCAACGCTGCACTTATCTGTACCTCGATTTAGACTAGGATACTGTTCATTGCTTTTATATAATTCACATTCCATTTTCGCTAACTTTGCTATCACTTTGAGTTTTTTCTCTTTGTTGTATTTTTGTATTTTGTGTGTGTGTGTGTGTGTGAGTGTGGTTGAGTGTATTGAAGTGAGTGTGGGAGGTTCTCTTTTTGGATTTCCCATAGGTTTATCATAATATAGTACAATAACAACTAAGCGCTCGTGGTGTGTGTCTTCACTAATTGCTACGTTGCCCCACCTCCTGGGGTCGTGACTGCTGAGGCACCTCCGCCTCCACCTTCGCCTCCTCCTGCTGCTGCTCCTCCTCCTCCTCCTCCAGATCCTTTTGCATCGTCTCTTTCTTTGCTCGCATCGTCACGGCTCTGCGGCTGCAATAGCGCTCGCTGCTCGTCATTTGCCTCGCCCTCGCCTTCGCCGTCACCATCGGCGTCGCCATCGCCATCGCCGTCGCCTTCAGCTTCCTGTTCGGCACTGTCCTGCGGCTTGGCTGCGGTTGCGGTCGCCTCGTGGCTCAGCGGTTGCCTCGCGGGCGAGGTGAATGTTGTCTCGGAGTCTGGGGCAGAGACAACATGCTATTAGAATCGGCATACTATATGTGTGCATATATATACGAGTGTATATTCAATGTGCTACAAAGAAACTTATGCTTTACAATAAGCTGCGCGTGTGTGGGAGAGTGTGTTCGTGTGTTGTGGTTAGAGGCCAATTACTACAGCTTCACATTGAAATTGAAATTACAACAATAATCGCGATGTGTGTGTGTGAGTGTTTGATGTTCCAAATGGTGCAGGACGAAGGCTACCCAAACTACCAGCTGCATGTTAATGATTTAACGTTAATTGGAGACTTAATTGACTCGGGTGTACGGAGAGGTGTACAAGGAGTGCTAGAGTTAGACGAGTAGAGTAGAGTAGTTATATGGATGGTATGTACATTTTATGCCAGGTGTGGTTATAGAGAAAGCTATAGATCCATTTGCTTTGCTCGCCTTGCCTGCCAAAACTGTGAGTAGTAGTCCTTCAGTGTGTTTAGAAGATATCTGTGTCTGTGGGTGGGTTAGTGTTGGGTTAATCAGAAAGCGGCATCGAAGACGGTTACTTATGTGGGAGGAAGTTCAGTTTCAGTTGAGTTCGGTTTTAGAGCGGCGCATTATGATGATAGATCGAAAGGAGAATAGAACAGAATTGTTTTCGGATTTGTTGTTGTTGTTGTTTGTTGATGTTGTTTGTTGATGTTGTTTGTTGATTTTGTTTGTTGATGTTGTTTCTTGGGTATTCACAGCCAAATGTCTGGATTACTCAGTGAAGTAGTCAATGAGTGGAATTTTTGCCAATGTTTGTAGTCCAAAGATTCTCAACTACTCACCCAGACTGCTGTCCCTGGTCTGGCTGGGATCAAAGCGTCCATCGCTGGTTGTCTGGGCCGAGAGCGAGGAGCGGGACAGCACTGGCTTCACCTGGCGCAGCGCCTGCTCCTCGGGATAGCGTGGAGTTTGGAATTTGGTTGGCTTCGTTTGCAGCGTCGCGGGGCCGGAGCGCTGATGCATTAGGGTGCGATGCCTGAGGGGTGGTGGGGATATAGACTTAGCTAAAACTGAATGAGGTAATTTATTCGGTGAGTAATCGCTGCCAGATTCGCCCTGTAAAATGAATTCGAATTAGTTCGCATATCTTGTATATATAGTATATGGAATAGACGCTTCGACAGACCATGACAGTGCCATTGTCGGAGACGCCAGAGCCGGACATATTGTCCGCCAAGAGACGCTCGCTCTCGGGATCGGACAGCACGCGCGAGACATCAGACTTGTTTTTCAGTATCGACTTGGAACGCCTGTGATGCTCCAGATTTGGCGATGCATCAATCGAGTCTATGGATGAGGAATGCTTGCTCTCAAATTTGGCTGTAATGAGGAAGCAAGCATTTAGTAAGTAAAATGGGTATGCTGATAATGCTGCCAATGACGTCTGCTAGAAGACTTAGACCTTAAGAATGGGAAAATAACTTTAGGAATATGATAATTTTGGCTTGTCTAACATATATGGCATTAATTTTAAAGTCAAAGTAATTCTAAGTGAATTATGACTTTACACTAAGAGAAACCATTAGTTTTGGTCTATTGCTGCTTTAATTTCAATTGCATATTACCAGATTTTAAAGCAAAAAGTACAGGTCAATGTTCAATGTTCCCTGGAAGTTATTCGACAACAAAATTATGGCTATGTAAGACTAGTTTCAACTATCACAGGAAATTATAATTCAACATCAAAACTACCAGTTAGATAAAAATGTTGATTTCGTTTTGTGATTATCCTTTTTGGAACATATTAAGACTGCTTCGCAGCTTAGTTTAATGCTTAATTTTATATTAAGCATATGTATGATATCCTCTCTTACCTTTGGCGCCCGCATTTTGTATGCCGAACAAACGCTGATTAATCAGTTTGGTGGCAGTGGCTAAGCTCTTGCCCGGCATAAAGGCCGAGCGCTTCTTCTTGCTGCCGCCGACGCCAGCGGCAGCGCTGCTTGTAGATGCCGCTGATGCAGCTGAGCCCGAGGGGGCACCAGCGCCATCCGCGCGCACATTGTCATCGCACAGTTTGGTGTCCTCGAAGCGGGCGCGCGGCTTGTTGCTGGCGCCGCTGCTCGAGCTGGGCCGCATGGCCGTGAAGCTCTGCTGGAAACGCGTCTTGCGATGCTTTGGCACTGAGTTCTCGTTCAAGCTGACGCGACTGCCGCGCTCCTGCACATCAAAGTTCTGATACACATCGTCCAGTGGACTGAGCCCGCCTGCAGCCAGGTTTCGCAGCGCTGTGTCGCCCGAGGCGCTCTTCTTGACCTGCGCTCGCATTGACAGCCCCGAGGCGGAGACAGTGGGCGGCAGGCCGACAATGAAGCCGGTGGAACTACTGATGTTGGTGCCGCGGCAGGACTCCTTCTCCAGCGGATTGATGTACAGATTGTCCATGTCAATGTCCAAGGCGCAGGCCTCGTCGTTGAAGTCGGCAGTGAGATCGCCCTGCGAGAGAAACGGATGCGTCTGGCAGCTGGCATACGTATCGGAGCTGTCCACGCTGGCGAGATCTGCGTTGTTGTTGTTGTTGTTGCTGTTGTTGACACTGCTGCAGATGCCCGCATAATTGCCATTGCCAAACAGCAGCATGCCATTGCCGGCCACAGCTGACGCTCCAGCACTGGCCACTGTTCCGATGCCAGCGCCCACAGTTGTGGTGTTGAAGTTGTTGTTGTAGTTGTGATTGAAATTGCTCGCAATGGGCGCCCCGTAAAGGCGCTGCGTGGCTTCCAGCGGCAGTGCGATGGTCGTGGACGTTGTGGTGCCATACGACGACGATGTGGACGATGATTGCGAAATGATGGGCGCCATAACAGCGGCGCTTGAATAGGCTGGCAGCTCGCCGGCTGCCATCAACTGCAGTGGCAGCTGCTGTTGCGGATGCTGGTGCTGATGCTGATGATGCGAAGGTGCGGATGCAACTTCCGGTTGCAGGAGACCGAATTGATTGGCCTGTCGGTTGGCCTGAAGGTTGGCCGCCGCCATGCGCATCTCCAGGCAGATGGGCTTGTGGAAGTCGGAGGTTGGAAGCGAGATGACGCCTTCTGCATCGGTGTACTCCTTGAAGTCCTGCAAGGCAGAGAATTGAGTGCTCGAGTCAAGCAAAGAGTTTAAGCTGAGCCCAAAGCTCACGACGCAGGTGTCGTAGTAGTAATTGGTAGTTTGGTAGTTGTTGTTCTTGCAGTTCTTGAAGTAGTAGCATCAGCATCTTCACTTTAAATAAAACTTGTGCATGTTTTTTTTTGTTTGGCAAATTTGCTGTAAGTTGTTCTGTTTTGCATCTCAAGACCATTCAACATGCAACTAAAATGCATTAAGTTAATGTCAGACGTGCAACGTTCACGCACTAATTGCATTTAAAATTATTCAACAAAAGATATTAATTCAATTAAACGAAACGAAACGCATGGAAACAAAATAATATTCAAGAGCTGTCGCTGACATTACTTACCCGCGCGAGGGGGACGGCAATCGGGGGGATTTCCAGCTCTCAATGTACAAAATGATAAGGCTAATTTGCTAATTGATACTAAAATATACAGTTTTCCCTTCATTCGAAAATAATGGGGAAAACTTTGAATTCGAGCAGTACGTAGAAATCATAAAGAATCAGTTGAGTAAGTTGAGTGCCAATAGATAGAATGATGAATAGATATAATAGAAGTAGAAAATAGTGCGAATCAAATGTTGAAATCAATAATCAATTTGTATTTATTTATTGCAATTTTTGTTTGTTTTTTTTTTGTTTTTCGATTTTGTTTTGTTTTGTTTTATTTTGGGGGGTTTCCATAACATTGTAATAATTTATTATAGTTGGTAGTAATTGTTATTAATATTGTTGTTGTTTGCTACTAATTTTACTAATAATTATAAACAAACGATTGATTTAAGACTAATTGTAATTCTGTGCTTAGTGTAAAAAAGAATTGAATTTGAAACTCATCTCTCGTTCGATCTCTGAAGGCCTTAAGCTTAAAACACTCGATAGATCATAGATAAATATATATATATAGTATGTAGTAGATAATAATAATAGATAATAACACATGCTGCTTTGGTTTTCATTTCATAAAGTTTTTGTTTTCTTGTTCATTGTTGTTAAGTTATTGTTCTTGTGGTTGTTGTTGTTTGGTTTGTGGTGGTTCTTGGTGTTGTGTATGGAGTAAAAATAAATTAATTAAATTCTTAGAATTTGCTATGTCTTTCTTTAGCTTTCACGTCACGCACGAATAAATATTATGTATGTATGTTATGTAATAATGTAATTAATAAAATTCATTTAAATAGTATTAAAGCTAATTTAACTTGTAACTTGTTTGTTGTCGTTGCTCTTTTTGTTTTCGTGTTCTCTAATTTTAATAATATAAATTTTAAATTTTTTTCATAAAGCACATTCAATGTGTGTGTGTGTGTGTGTGTGTATTGTTTTATTTTGTGTGTTTTTTTTCATTTAGTTCAACTTTAAAATTATTTTGTATGTGTGTGTGTGTGTGTGTGTTTTTCGTTTTGAGAGACTGATTGAGACAGATCAATTAGCCAATTGCTCTAAAGAAATTGTTACTAAACGCTATTCGCACGCAATGGAATACACTCGCCTTGACATCCTGGCAAACCCTTTAAGTAAAAGAAATGAAAAAAGAAACAAAGTCAACATAAAATTTGCCACATTTCTCAGCTGTGCACATTTTCTCGATTTTCTTATTGTTTTTCTTTTTCTGCTGTACACACAATGAACAGAAGTATCGTAACGAATAAAAATTATAAATAATTGAAACTAATAAAGAATTACACGAATAAATAGACGAACTTTAGTTTTTTGCTTTCACTTTGGACAATATGGTCACGGGGTGCAGCTGTCTCGCAAGCATCAAACAAACATCTCTCTCATCTCACACATAGAATAGATCAAATCAGATCAGATTTGAATCACAGATAATAGATATCGATAGTGCCCTCCTCGATCATGCGCTTGAGTGCCATATAATTCTTTGGCGATGGCGGCGGTCTCGCCAATCTCCTGATGCTATACTCCCTGTCGTGAAATACACAAATGCGTTCCTGCAATATGTACACAGTCCTCTCATCATCATCATCGACAGCATTACGAACAAAATACTGGGTCTACTTGGCGTTTGGGACGGACTTCGAGGAGGCAGTTTACTGGGTGCAGTCCTACTATACTTATATATTTATAAGTACGCGAAGCATGATCTCTAATTGTGATGCTCTAATTGCTAACCTAACTCAAATTTAGATTTAGCTATAGATTCAGTTTCAGTTTCTTTTCAAGGCAGATGATATGCGTGTGTTTTTCAGTTTAGTTACAAATTAGTTTCAATACAACAGAAAAAAAGTAAGATCGAAATTTAGAAACACATAAACAAAGAGTGCAAGTGCTGTTATATAGTAATTAGAATATAGTATGTGGAGTACACCCAAAAAAGATATTTGTTAGATAGAAGCATGCGGACTACACACAAAGCAGAAGTCAAAGATAAGTGGTAAGTTGTAGTTAGAGATTTCGTTAGTGACATTGTCAAATAGATCATGTTTTTGTGTTAAGAGGATCAATCGATTGTCGTGCTTGTCGATTTTACCTTGGTTGTACAGAAGCAGCATTCGAATTCCACGGGCACATCCTGCTCCAGATTGTCCATGCGCTGGTTCTGCAGGTTCTCGAGCGCCACTTGGCGACGCAACTCGGCCACTTCCTATAAGTATGGTTTAGGGTTTTGGCAAAATGTAAATGCAAAAATCGAAATACAACAGTCAGAAAATACAAATCGCTAACTTTATACAGGCACTCAGAAGAAACCAACATGCATAGAATATTCATTTTACATATCCAAAAAATAGTTAAAGTATTCGATTATTTGTTGCGGGAAAACATTGCATGCACTGTCAGGCAAAAAGTTTGTGCGAAAAGCAATAAAATTTGTTCCGGGTGAGGTGAGTATTTTTTTTGGTTCTCTGTGTGTGTTTGTCTAAAGTGTTTGCCAAGAGTGTAGAGTGTCAAAAACCAAGTAAGACTATAGTACAAAGTCAGGTACGAATCGATTGTCAGATGTTGAACAAAAACAAAAAATATCGAGCTAAATGATCTGCTCTAAATGTACTCTAAATGCGCTTAAGCAATCTGCTTTGGATTGGTAAGTGATCAGTCCGCACTAAGTTGTTTCATTACTCCCTCTGTTTCTTGCAGTTGCACTGTTAATCGTCCTTTGGGCAGACCGCACTCGCCAGCTTCCCAGAATGATCGGAAAGAGAGAGGAGCCGCAAGCAGGAGGCAATGCCGATTACGACTACGTCGACGGGACGCTGGATGAGCAATTGAAGCGACTGGGACAATATCAATCTACAGAGCTGGGATGCGACTTCTGAAGAGAGCGGTGAGTTATTAGTTCAACTCAGCGAAGTTTTCTATTTGACGGTTCTTGTTATATTCAGTGGGATTTCAGCGTGTTACCCAATGCGATGCGTCAACATCCAGCTGCGAGACACGCGAAACATGCAGCTCAACTTGCAGCTCAACTTGCCCGACGCCGCCGCCGCCACCACCCGACTGTGATCGCTTTGCCTCAAATCCGAATCAAGTCAATTCGCAGCAGCAGCAGCAACAGTCGCAGCAACAATATTCGCCACAACAGCAGCAGCAGCAACAACCGCAACAGCAGCAACAGTTTGATATGGACGACTCAGAGATGCGTGGCAGAGAGCTGCGCAAGTTGGTGCAACATTTGTACGTGGCACAGGCGCGTGTTCAGCTGGAAGCCACCGAAATACACAAGGCTCAAGCCGTAGCCGTCTCGGCGCAGGCACAGCTCGAGAACTCGGCGAATCATGTGCGCACCATCACAGCCACGCTGCACAATGCCCAACAGGAGGTGGCAGCCGCAGCGATACGTGCCCAGATCGCGCAGCTGCAGTTGGCGGCACACGATCAGCTGTTGTTCGCTGCACGTCAGGATGTGGACTCGTTGTCCTCGCAAGTTGTTGGTCTGCAGGCAGCCGAGGGCATTGTACAACCCAAGCTAACAGTCGATCTGCATGCTCTGCTCGACAAGCTGCGACAGCCGTTGCAGCACTTTGATCGGCCCACGCCGGTGCCCATGATCATCACGCCGCCGCCGCTCAACGAACCGTTGCCACAGCCACAGCCGAACAGCGGCGAGGGCGTCGGTGGTGAAGGGGAAACTGGCGGCCACAAGGAAACCGCCAAGCAGAAGATTGCGTCCCAGGCGATCTACTCGTAATCAATGCGCCCACTTTATCAACTATATATATTTTGTTACTATTATTCAAGTTTGGTCTCTGTGAAAAATATATTTTTGTTTTCTATGTGTCAATTCGATTTGTTGTTGTGTCTTTGTGTGTGTATTGGGATCGTTGTTGATGGCAATAATGGCAATATACATACAAATAAATAGCTGTTGCGGTAAGTATACACATTAGTAGAAATACATATAAAAGAATACGAGTTATTGGAAGAGAACATAAAAAGCAATGCCATTAAATTACATATATTACAAACCCTTGCTAAACCTAAAGAGCTACCCAAATCAGTTTTTTTCGATACCATTTGAAAATAAAATATATTGACATACATATATATTTATTTCACGTAAAATATGGAAACGTAAAAGATATATTTTATTATATTATCTGGCTTTCAAAAACATGTTCTATAATCTTCTAATTTACTCAAGATCTTAAATTAAAGTTGTAGCAATAATTTGGATATGCTATAAATTATTTCCACATTGCTATAAATTCAAATTAGAAAATTGTAAACAATCTCTCAACATAAAAGTATTTTTTATGTAGATATATCATAGGAAATTCGATTTATTGGATCAATGTATTATGCATATTTATTATGGAAAACAATTAATTCAACTACGTCTGAATTATTTCCTCCCATTAATTACTCAGCCAGTTGTAAAATATAAATCGCAAAAGTTTATAAATTGAAAAGTAAACAAGTCAAGTCATATGGAAAAAAAACTGATGAAAAGGTAGGAAAACACACGAAATAAATATACGAGCATTTATGCAAATTTCTTAAGCATTCTAGCAGCTGAAATGCGTTCATATTCATATTGGTATATGAAGACTATATGGAAACTTGGAGACATTCTTAAAATGCAAATATTGTATATATATCGAATTAGGATTTAAATTCAATTAATCGTATTTTTGGTAATTAAAACGAAAAGTTTAGCATTATGTTCAGCCTCTGAAAATCAATCCGATGGAACGATCATTTCATTATATATTTTTGTTTTTGTTTTTGGTTATTTTTTTGTAATATTTGTACAGTAATCAAAAGTCGAATTGGAAATTTGGAATAGATATTTAAAGAGTATAGCAGTGGCAAGTAGTATGCATTAGAGTAGAGTAGTTTGAGTTCTTTGTGTATACTTTGAATGTACCTCCTTACTGCGTCCCCGTAAAATCTAAAAGTTGAAATGTGTTGTTGTTGTTATCGAACATTATAAAATAGGCTAGCTCTTGCATGTTTTGTAAGTAGTTAAGTTTGTAGTTCTTTGTTGTGGTAAGTTGTGAGTTGATCAGAAAAACAATAAACGAATATGAAGCAACAATTTACGAAATAACGATTATTGGACTACAAAAACAAAAAAAAAAAAAATCAAATCTTGCCACCGATTTGACGAAATTAAGTATAAATCAAACTAAACTCAAATGAACTCAACCAAAAAGAGTATGCTGTAGGCTAAGAAGCCCCGATCTGAGGTGGAGGTTTTATACCACAGACTCCACTCAGGTGATAAATATATGTAATAATCATTAAAGTTATGGTAAGTGTATTGTTTACAATAGTTGAAATATTTAGCTCCAGTTAACGGCTTCACATTTACTAATACATAGTTACGGTTTAAGAACTTTGAAAACATTAAGATATTCAAGATATACGAGCACTTGGCTTGGACTACACATTTAATTGGTACACCCAGCACCAGCACCAGCATTCCCGCCACCCGCACTTACCCCTGGCGTTATCATCATCTGTATGGGCAATCCCTTCTGGTTCGACGCTATGGTCATCGCATCCTCTGCTTGTCCCGTGCCTCCTCCAGCGGCAGCTGCAGCAGCTCCTCCTGCGCCCTCCTGTCCAGCAGTGCTTGATGTTGCCACTGCTGTGGCAGCACTAGAGGCTGCCACCATGGCCAGATTGTTGGCCACTCCACCGGCTGGCAGCTGGCTTGTCGCCTGTAGTTTCTTTTGCTCTTGTTGCTGCTGCTGCTGTTGTTGCACTTGTTGTTGCTGTAGTTGTTGCTGTTGCTGCTGTTGCGAGTGGAGCAGCGCTTGCTGCTCACGTCTGTAGCTCTCCATGGCCATCATTGAGGTCTGCCTGGCATTGGGATTATCGAAGCTGTAAGGCGGCACTGCATCCTGCTCTGAGCTAGAGCCGCGGCGCTGTGTGCGAGTGTGGCAAAGAAGCCAATGAAAGTTAATTACAAAGATTCTCTAAAGTTGAAGTGTTAAACCGGAATGGAAAATACCTTTCCCATATGTACAACTCCTAACTATGGCTTTGCTAAGTGAAACCCAATTCTAATAGGTATATCTAATTATTGTTATCTAACATCTTTTTTGTTGTGCTTTGAGTTTAAATTAATTGTATCCTTTCTCATTATTTTTTCAATTAAGTTGATGCTGTCATCGTTGGCCTAATTTTCTTTTCTTTAACAAATTGTTTGCTATACCATTATGAAATACAATAATAATCTTATTTTGTTTTGTACATTATTTAATTAAAGTGTTGCCCCATATATTATATCTTTCATTTTAACTATGATTACATTGGATATGCAATACAATTTTGAAAAACATAAAAAAATAGAAGTATACAAAATCAATTCTGTGTAGTGCCCAAAAAATCCCTGCTCTTATGCTCGACATAATTTATTTGAGAATATATCATATTTATTGGCTTAACTGGCAGTTGTTTGAGTTATTCTACAAGTTGTTAAACAACTACTTGTTATTATATTCTACATAATCTAGTCATGTTTAATAGACTAACTGACAGTTATTTTTAAAATATTTCACATGTTGTGAAGAAATTAATTTCTTCAGGTTATAAAGTTTATATATAGAAGTGAACTATATTATAAACGGGAGGATAAGTCTCCTCCATTTGGCTTTAGTTGGGGAATGAGGATTGATTAATAGGAATGCGTATATTAAAGTGGTTCAATTGGATCCATAAGAATATCGGGGGCCTAGCTTACGGAATAACATACGACTTACGTGGTGCATGTTGGAGTTACGCAAGTTGGCTACGTGCTCGTAGTTCTTATAGCAGCCGGTGCCTGTGGTTGCTGGATTGCGATCGGTAGATTCGCCCTCGGTGCTGTTGCCATCCCCATCCGTTTGGGAGAGATTGTGTCCTGTGGGCGATCGGCGTAGCGCGTGGGTTAAACGGTGCCAATTTTTCAGTGATCGTGTGTGACTTTCGCGTTTTTCTGCATTGCGTATGTATATGTGTGTGCATTTGTGTGTGTGTGTTTTGTGTTTATGTGTGTTAAGTGTTTGTGTGTCGCATTTCATTTGGGAGTTGTTTGGGTTGAATGTTTGTTGTTTGGATTGTTTTGTGTTGTTTGTTGTCGTTGTTGTTTGGTAGCACACGCAAAAAGCCATGAATGCATTTTTGTCGCCATTTTCAAAATATATAGATATGTATATTATTTCATTTTGGGTTTATTTGCATTTGTTTAGCCGTTTTGCAATTGTCATTCGCCATGTTTTGGAATTGGTTTTGTTGATTTGGTTTATTTATATGATTGTAGTTGAGCGTTTTTTTTATTGGGATTCGTTTTGTAGATGAGACGAAATTCAAATTAAAAGGAATAAAAGAAAGAGATATGCACTTCATGAATGTCGTTATAAGATAATGTTAAAACGATTATGTTGTCGACTATGCTATTGTTGTTAGTTGTACGAGTATTTCATGTTAAATATCAACGACGACGACGACGAAGACGAAAGATGTTGATGCAGACGACGTTGATGAACAAATGACGACGACTAGAAACTTTTTAGATTTATGAATACGAGTAACAATATTGTTAACAGTAGTTAAGTACAGTAAGAACAACATTAAACGACGACTATATATTGAGATTGTATGAAGGTATGTTTGTGTATGAATTTTGGCAACTATTTGTTAACTAATTATTAGTGTGTATTTATGTGTGAGTGTGTGTGAGTGTTAATTGTAGAACAACATTTATTGTTAAGTTTAAAGTATAGAGTGAGACTAGTTAACAATTAACTGTGAGCTAGTTAGCTAAAGTTAAAGTTGGTTAGCACAACGAAAATAACAATTTTTTTATTGGAAATAAGAGGGAGAACTTATTTTCTTTATAGAGCTGCCGCTTAAATGTAGAATTAGTCGAGAACAAAGCAATTGATTTAACTTGTCGTTTATTTATTGACGGTTCCTTCGGATTAAATGATTGGAATGGACGATTGTCAAAAATGAAACAAAATCAAATCATATGCGATTTCGATTGTATGATGCTTGCTCGGCAAAACAAATGGATGTATAAATACGAGAAAAAAGACAGGACATATTTTTGGCTTATAGACAACTGACAATTTGCCAGATCAAATTCACATTTCATGGTCATTTACGTATTCTGATTGATTGAATCAGTGTGTGAGTGTATTTGTTTATATTATTTTTGTGAACAATGCTCAACGCAAAAATGTAAACAGAAAACTATGTGATGGGCAAAAAATTAAAATAAAACTTCTCACACTCTCGTTTTTAGAATGGTAATATTATATATGGTAATAAGCAGCACAAATTTATGTCGTTTGAATTTGTTTTCGTTTTTAGCATTGTAGTTAGAGTAGTAAGTAAATTAAATCATATTGAAACGTATTTTTGTTCCTGTTTGATTCTGATGAGAAGCTTAAATTAGTTGAGCAACAAATTTTGGTTTGTTTACCTTTTCATTGACTTGGTATTTATATTGAGGGGATTATGGATTAAATTATGCATATAAGGTTTAAATGGTTCAAGGCTTGACAGAGAGGCGCACAATGAAAGCATATACGAGTATAACGATTATAACGCATATTTAGCATCTTGTCAAACATTAAACGGAGAAAATAAGATTTAGTTTCGATAGTTAGTAACGATAGTAGCAGTAGTAATAGTTGTTGTAATAGGTAGGTACGATATTTATCGCTTTGGCGAAGTTAAATGAAATACAGCGTATTAGGTTTTGGTTTTATTGCTAATTCACAGACACACAAAGTTGCGGGGCTTTTACAGTAGTACAGATATACAATGAGTACAGACACAAGTATTGGGGATTACGATTACGATTACGATTACGATTAGTACGATTAGTAACAGTAATTATATGTGTTCTTGTTGCTGTTTGTTGTTGTAGTTATTGTAGTTGTTGTTCATACATGGCTTGAGCATAAGGAGCGTACAGTTTCTATACGATACGATACGATACGATAAAGATGTTGATAGATAGATAGAATAGAATAGAATTGATAGAGATGCATGCAGCGTTTATCTTTGGTTTTTGTTTTTTTGTTTTTTGTTTTTTTATTGGCGAGTAGATACAGTTACATAACTTCACTCTCTGGCGCATTTGGAGACATAGAAAATAAAGGAACGGAAAATTGAATAAACGGAAGGTATAAAGGTAAAGAAAATGACACTTTTGTTGGATACACACACAAGGAAATTAAAGTGGTTTTCGGTTTTGCATATACTGCTATTTTCTTTTTTTTTAATATATTTGGAGAAAGAAGTAAAAGGCACGTAAAATGCAGATGTCACTTGAAGCATTTTGTATTCAAAAATTTCTGAATCCGATCCGATTTTGTAACTATGCAATTTCGAACTGTGCACAATGATAGAAATATTTGAACAATTTCCGAATTCAATTCAATTGCAAATCAAGAGAAAAATTTTTGTGTTTTTATGTTTTTTTTTTTTTTTTAGTTTTGAACTGAAATCCCAAAGAAACTGAAGGAACAAATCATTAAGATATTTCTGTAGTTATTCACATTTGAGCTTTATATATTTCGCATTTTGTTTTTGGGTTTTTTGTTTTTGGTATAACTTTATTTAACTCTGCTCAGCGCGTTTAGCTTAAAACTACAATTGTTAAACACTTAATAGAACTTTGCTTGTGCTTACATGCTTTGCAATTTGCAACTGCTATGGATAAATAAGTACGTAATCTTAGTTTATTGTTCCACTTAACGGAAAGAAACATTAAAATATTATATTGCTTTTGAAGTTGTAGTTGATGTTATATTTGTTGTTCTTGTTGTTTTTACTGCAAACTAAGCGCGTTCTGCTTTTAAATAAGGCATTTGTTAATATTATCCGTTAATTAATTAATTTATTATAATATTTTAGCTTTTGCTGTTTGACTTTTGGATTTGTTTCTGAACTTGACTTATGCACTGTTAGGAACATTTTGCCATCATTTGCTAAGTATCAATTTATAAATATTCTGAATATATATCATATACAATACATATACATATAAGTATATATATATATATATATATATATATATATATAATTTGTCTGTATAATATGTCTGTAAATATGCTTAGCTACATACAATTTTGATGCGCTCACTAAATAATAAATCTAAGCTTAGTCTCTTTCGGCTACAACAACTAATTTCATAAATAAGGCTGACTTCTTGTTATGTTTTCGCATTACGTGTGGCTGGGATCGTTTGAACCCACTTGTTTTATTTTGGTTTGCTGGCCCAGGATCAGTACTACAGTTATCTCTAATCAACTTTTGGAGGGATTCTCAATGTATGTCCTGCCAGCAAACGCGGGCAGAGAGAAAAACCGCCTGACAGGTCATAAAAGCTTCGGACTGGCCGAAGATCGTCTTCATCATTTGGTTTTGTGTGTTGTCTTTGTTTTCGTTTTTTGACTATTGTGCTCAACAAATGCCTGGAAAGTTTCACTTTGGTTTTCCTTGCTAGTTATAGGCCTAGTTAATCGCTACGTTTAAGTTACGTACTAAATTAAAATTGTGCTTACGCGGATTGTTTTCTCAACATTTTGTTTTTTTTTTGTTTTTTTTAGGTGTTTTCTTTTTGGTTTTTCTGGTTGGTGGCGTGTTGTTAGCATTTGGAATGGTTCCACAATCCGTTCAAGGTTGCCACATACACACAGCATCTCGCTGCCAGCATACGTTGCCACTGCCACACAGATCGCAAGGATGCGCGACAGTGGAAACGCGTGGGAAGAATATACACACACATGGGAGAAGCACTTGAAAGTTTTGCTTTGTTTTCAAATATAGAAGAAAGCAAACGAAAATCGAATTGGCGGCTGAAAGAATGCAACAAATAAATTGTGACCAACAAAATTGACAAAAACATCAGCAAATTTGAGCAGATGCGATACCGAATGGGAGCAGTGTGATCGATAAGTGATCGTTATCGTCACATTTTCATTTTTTTCAATTCTTAGACATTTCAATAATATTTTCAAGTGCTGATGGCATTTAGTTCCATAAAAATAAAAAGAAAATCGAAAATCAAATCAAGAAATAGGCAATACGACAATTAGCAAAACTTTCAATACGGCGTACGAGAAATAAAAAGTTAAATTTGAACACGCACTGCGCACTCGGCCAACGTTGCGTATGCGCAACACGTGCACTTCAAAGTGTTTACAAGCAGAGCGGCATGTGTGTATGAGCGGGTGTATGTGTGTGTGTGTATGTGAGTGTGTGTGTGTGTGTGTGTGTGTGTGTGTGTGTGTGAGTGTGTGTGTGTGTGTGCGTCTGATTGTGTTCATGGCGCCTAGAAGCATTTACATTTAATCACAACATTTAATTTCGATAGCCTTTGTAATTTGCCTAAACGGAAGTACCCGTACATCATCAAGTATGATTGATTTTAGCTTTTCATTGGGGTAACGTTCTCTTATGAATATAAATAGCAGCAAATGGCAAATGGCAAACTGGAAGCCAATGTCTAAAAAACTAGCACTAACTATGAACAGTGGAACTGGATTAGCTAGGTACTATTATATAAAGGGAAGTTCTTTGGTTTGCTCTCATATACATTTACAATAACAATTCGTTTACACGTTTTGGCTAAGACTAGATTGTGTTCTGTATTCGAGTGTGTGTGTGTGTTTGTGTGTTGTGTAGTTGGTACATAACAAGTTGCATTTGCCTAATTTACATATACAATAACAGTTTAGCTTTACGATAACTCTCTCATCAAATAGTTTAGTTATGGGCTAAATTTAGGCTTAGTGTCACGTGGCTCTGGTTGTGGTTTTGTTGTAGTTGTTGTTTCTGTTTTGTGGTTGAGGTTGTGGTTGTGGCTGTGGCTTTCTGTGGCTCTTGGGTTTTGGGGTAAGCGGTTGTTGTTGCTGTGGTTGCACCTGCCCTGCCATCGAGCACCTAACGACTGTCCTCGTTGTCGCTGGAGCTATTCTGCTGCTGTGCCTCGCGCTCCTCCAGCAGACTGCGATTCAGCTCCTGTATGCGAGCCGACAGCGCCCTGCGACGTGGCGTGCCGAACGAGGGTAACGGCGGTGACTCAATCAAAGTATTTTTCTCGCCTTGAGGCCAACGAATTTGAATCCAAAGATTGGTTAGAAAGTTGTTGTTGTTGTTGTTCGATTGTTGTTTGTTGTTTTTTTTTTGTTTTTGTGTGATTAGCAACAAAATTCAAATGGCAACCAAAGTGCGTTGTTTGCGAGTGTGTTTGTGTGTGTGAGTCGATGCATGTGTGTGTGTATGTGTTTTAGGTGTGTATTTGAGATTGATATTGAAGTGATATTGAACGCGACGAGGCGAGTTTTCATTTGGTTTTTGTTTTTTATTTTTGGGTAAATTGAAGTTAACATTGTGTGGTAGAGTAGAAAAAGAAGAAGAGCAGAGAAAAGAACAAGTTGTTGGTAAACTATTGGCATATTGAAGCTTAGTTCATTCGTTCTTCAATTCAGCTTTGAGGATAGACTTATTATTGTGTGTGGTTACTTTTCTTTTGATGCATTTCACGATTTCTTTTGTCATTTGCACAAATAATTAACTCTATCCAAGGCTTATTTGGTTGTTTTTCGTTTTCGTTTCATTTGCTAAATTATCAACTACGTTTTGTCTAAGAAAATGAGCATATAATACGAGTTACGAGTACGAGAACGAGTTATGTGGATGGGGGTTGACGAGTATGTAATCAGCACTTGAAAATTCACTAAAATGTACTCAATTGGTTCATATATGTTATTCATATATTATATAAATATGTATATATAGTATATATAGATTTGGTTACTGTAATTTGTACGAGAATTAAATTCGAAATGGCAACTCTATTATTGAACATTCAAATTTGCTATGTATATAGTAGTTAATATAGTTTCTAATATTTTTTTTTTGTGTTTAATTAGTTTAGTTTCATAATAAAAATCAAGCTTAGCGTTTTCAATTTCTTCAGAGAAGTAAATCATTAACAATTTGGTTTTGGCGCAATATATGAAATCAATGCCAAAAAGAAAACTAATTGATGAATTAAGCAAACTTACGGATAATGCAAACTTAAATTCACAAATGCAGCAAACCTTTTTAAGGGCGGGTCACTTACTACGTATAGATGTGAACTAGAAATATAATTCATTTCGCTTAATGCTACAAATTTGATTGAATAGCGAAACAAATATACGGTCTCCTATCTACGAGGGTCTATTCAAATATGCAAGTATGTACTTATATTCAGATCTTGTGTTGCAGCTCTGCGGAAATCAGCTTTTGCAAATTGTGAAGAAAACGGGGGTTAATTTAACTGGCAGAACTGCAACGATTTCAAATGCCTGACCTGTGCACTGCGTTGTTGATATATGTACAAGATATTTGTTCGCTAAGTTTATGGAGAGTGACTTAAAAGAGCAGAAAAGAAGATTATATAGTATTTGTATTTGTATTTAAGCTTGGGGGGTGTATTATCTAAGCTAAGCGCAAGGACTACAACTTGTAAGGAGTTGAGTTCGATATATAAAAGTTGAGAGTTAAAGTACAAAGTGATTAATTGCTGAATTGATTGCTTATTGCATTGATACGCTAGCTACGTATACGCAATGTTAGTCACCTGGAGCGCTTTGCACGTCAAGGGTTTGCCTGCCTATGTTGGGGGTGCTTTGTCTTTTACCTTTCGGATGCACAACATTAGTTTGCTTGCCTAAAATTAGACACAGTAGAGTTGGAGGAGAGGCGGAGAGTTAGCAAATTGTTTTTGTTCTCTGTGGTGTATGAGTAACGAAGTTAAAAATATGTTGCCTACTTGTAGGCGCGGCCTCTCAAATGGCCTACGTGTCATTGTGGTTTCATTGTGATTGTAGTGTGTATGTGAGAGTGTGTGTGTCTGCATATGTGTGTGTATCTGTGTGCGCTTCTGGGCTTTGTACAAGTGAAATCCCCACTAATTTCTTGTTTCAATGCGTTAAGTACAAAAGCATTTTGCTAATTGACCATTGTGTGTGTTTGTGTATGTGTGTGTATCTGGAGCTTAGTGTTGGCTTTGGAACCGGCGGCGGTTGGTGTCCGCTTTGGCTTAAGGCGGCAGCTAAATTGAGCAGGTGGTAAGGCAGTTTGGTTTAAAGGTAATTTATGGCCTAAGGTCTACTTCCAACTTAAAAGTAATTCAATTTGCTTAACTAGTTAACAAACGTTTAACGTTTTACTTAGATTAAAAGTACAAAACATTTTAATGAATTGCCCAAAAATTTCTATCATCTTACGGCAGTCTAATAAGGAGAGAATGTATATTTCGAATTGGATCAACTATTTAATGCTATTTACACGCCTTAATAGAAGTTCAAGTTGAATGAAAAGAAATCAAGAGTATTGGTTAAGGAAAATGAAAAAGGAAAAGCGAAATACATGCGGATCGTAGACAAAAGCGAAGCGAAAACAATGTACAAACAAACGAGTGAAGGAAACTCAAAATAGATTTGCAACCTACTGGTAGATACAAAGATACATGGCGAAGCAGACTAAAGCTACAGCGTAGAATAGTTAGTTTTATTATATATATGTATGTAGTGCTAGTCCGTATCTCAGATCTCAGGCACAAGATTTGATCCGAGATTGAGTTACACGTTACACTTTAGATTACATATAGAGAGAATGTGTATAGAGAGAGAGAGAGAGAGAGAGTGATGTCACTTACCTGTGTCAACTATCACATCGATGAGATCCATTGATTTGGCGAACGCATCTTTAAGATTGATATGATGGAAGGAGACAATGCTACCCTCGCGCTTGGCACGATCGAGCGCCTCGCGTCGCTTGAGGGCCTTCTCGCGTCGCATCTGATTCTTATAAAATTCAGCAAAATTGTTAACGATGATGGGAATAGGCAAAGCGATTACCAGAACACCGCATATGCAACACACAGTACCAATAACCTTTCCCAGTGCAGTAGTGGGATAGATGTCCCCGTAGCCAACAGTTGTCATTGTAATACCCGCCCACCAAAATGTTTCCGGTATTGAAACGAATTTTGTATCCTTTTCATCCTTTTCGGCAAAATATGCCAGCGAAGAAAATATGAGAACGCCCATGGCCAGGAACAGCATTAGTAGACCGAGTTCCTTATATGAGTTACGCAGCGTAAAGCCTAACGACTGCAGGCCCGTTGAGTGACGGGCCAGCTTAAGGATTCGCAGGATGCGCATGATGCGGAATACTTGCACCACCCGGCGCACATCCTGGAACTGGTCCGTTGCATTCTTATTCGTTTCCAATAAAAATAACGAAACAAAGTATGGGAGTATTGCCAATAGATCGATTATGTTAAGGCCGCCCTTAAAGAACTTCCACTTGTCCGGTGAGGCGCTAAACCTAAGTATGTACTCAAGGGTAAACCACGTGATACACACGGCCTCAACCATTGCCAATTGCGGATTATCCTGTGGTGTACCATGGTCAATGTGTTGTAGTTGTGGTAGGGTGTTCAACGTCAGGGCTATGGTAGACAGGACTATGAATAGTATGGATATCACTGCGATAACCTGTGAACAATAAAGAACAATCGAAACTTTTTGACGAGACCATCATCATCATCTTCAACAACAGCAATAGGCATCACAACGATTACGATTACGATTATCTAGAACCATATATATATACATACATACATGTTTTTACATAGTATATGTTATATATATAGCTGTTTAATTAATCAATCAAACATACAAAGTTACAACAATCAGCGCTTGCTTCGTTTTCGATGTCGATTTCATCATCGACATCATTTCGCATCGCATCGCATCGCATCGAATTGCTTCGATTCAATTTCATTTCTTTTCGTTATCATTCTCATTTTGTTAATTTTGATTTTGTTTTTTTTTTTTGTTTTTTTTTTGTGGGAGGGATTTCAATTAATAATCTTTCGATTAAAACAATTAAAGCAAACATTCAGTTCAGTTAGCTGAGCGCAAAACGTTTAGTTTTCATTGGGAATAGATGTTGTGAATCTTAGAATCATTTGCAAGATGTTGTTGATCGTTCTGTAAACCTGATGCTCTATTTGTGGGTACTTGTTCAGTTTTGGAGGGACTCAATATATTGGATGGGCATAATTCTCATTTGGTTTTATACTGTAAGATATCTTGTTTGTTTGTTTGTTTTCTTGTTGGTTGTACTATTCAAGGCTGCTGTACTATATGTGAAGTATATCATTTGTAATCCTTCTTCATCATTGTAAAAACATAAAAACAGTTAACTCAAAATGCTTTTGAAACAGAAAAATAAACTTAGAGTTAAGTGAACAAAAACTCAGGTGTTGTTGTTGTCTTCGATATCAGAGTCACGAGATAGAGCTCTACTGACTTTCGGATTAGTTCTAGTTGTTGATTAGTTAGTTTTGTTGAAAGGAGTTGGAGCCGAGAGAGAGACCTGGGAAGAAGCTGTTGTCTCTCCCTCTATGCAGCTCGACTATGTGTGTTTTGTGGGCGTGTTTCTATGTTTTGGCAATGTGGTTGAGTTGTGGCTGTGATTTGTAATTGTTATTGTGGTAGTGCGCGTTTATTTGTGATCTATTGCATGTCAAATGTGTAGTTGTGTGGTTGTGTGTGTGTTTGTAGTGTATGTATTTGGTATTTGTTAGTGATTTGCACATCGTTGAGATGGACAGCTTTATTATTATTTAGTTTCTATTTGAAGTGTGTATCTGTGTGTGTGTTTGGACATTAGACATGACGTAACACAAAAGAACGTAAGACATTTACGTAACTACCAGCTACGCATAGAGCAGAGACAGACTGAGAGTGAGACAAAGGCTAAAGGTGGCTGAAGGATTGGCTTCTTGTAGGTTGGGTTGGATTGGTTATTCGATTGGGTGACTCCTTGTTAGGTGGGTGGGTCAGTTATAAATAAGAGACGCTACCATCGGGTCTGCAGTCGACTTTTTGTGTTCTCATTGTTTTGTTTAATCAATTATTTAATTGTTGTTGACAAAAAACGTTTTTCTCTTTTGCTACAATACATTGTGTTTTTTTTTCTTGTATTTTTTATTAGTTTTTATTCGTTTCGTTTGTCGGGTTTTGTGTGTTTGAATCGAGAGTTTGTATAAAATGAGTTTAAACGGAAACTGAAAATGCCTACGGTATGAGAGAGTTTGAGTTTGAGCGAGTGGACGAGTCGATAAAGTTGGAAAACATTACGAATACACATATGACACTATACGAGTAAGTCAAAAAGTAAGTACGGACTATTATATAGCATACGAGTATTACGAATACAAAGAAAGAGAAATTCAATGCATAATAACGTTTTCAATTCGAGTCAAACGAGCTAGGAATTACGAGTAGTACTTATTCTAATAGGAAAATCAAAATCAAAATGTAAATCAAGTCAATTCAAATCAAATGAGAAAATTCGATCGAAACTAATTGAAAATCAAATCAGAATGTAGACAACCATTAAATAATTGCAAATGCATGGAATCAATGTAAAATTTAGTAGTTTCAAAGCATTGTAAATTAGTCAAATTGTGTGCAATTATTTTGAGGTCAGAGTACATTAGGGGCAACCGATGCATAATATAAGAAGAAAATACATAAATCAATTTCAAGTCTATGGCAACTTTTGGGGTTGCGGTTGTTGTTTTTGTTTTTCTGTTTTTGTTTTTTGGTTTCCCATGTAATTGCCTAAGCACTGTAAATTACATTACGGCTACTAAGAAAGGGGTCAAAGAGGACACGAGGGACACAGCGGATTTAGAGGCGAGGTCGGTTTATCTATTTTGCATTTTCAAGTGGCTAAATGTCAAAATGTTTTGACAGCAAACGAGTGCAATTTCAATTTCAATGCCAGCAAATCACACTCTGCAAGTGCGAGGGCCCACAAAGCAGATTGAAAGAGAGAGGAAAACTGAGTGAGAGAGAATGGACACTGAGAAGGAGAAAGAGGCAGTCTGATTGCCATATTAGGTCACATTTCCTTACGCTGTAATTTGTGGTTGTGTCTTTGGCATGTATGTGTGTGTATGTGTCTGTGTGTATTTGTATGCATGTGAGTGTGAGACTGACATATGACTTGACATTAGAGAGAGACAGACTATATAGGCTCAGTGATAGGAGGAGAGAGGGGAAGGGGCAGAGCTGACACCACATTAAATTGGAAAACCTTTTAAACAATTGACAAAATTGCCTTTCTGGTTTATTTAACATGTGATGGTGTCTCTACGAGTATATTGTAAATCTACACGCACACATATGCATCATTTTTACATATCGTGTGTGTAGACGCATGTCTCTGTATGGGTGTGGGTGTGTGTGTGAGTTTGGGGTGTGTGTTTGTGAGATTATTGGCACATTTTAGCTGTGTCCAGATCTACCATAGTAGGCCACTGTACGCAACCACGCATATTTCTCTTTACTTTCGCCTCAATTACGAGATTGTTACGAGTGAAATGAACATAATTTTGCATGGTACGAGAGAGAGAGAGGGGGGGGGAGACGAGGAAGAATGAGGGGTGGAGAAAAAGGGTGACTGCGTGGTGGGGGGAATTCACATTTCGTTGACTGGGAATAATGCTAGATTATTATTGAATTTAGGTTATGCAAATGACACACTACGACGAGTTCTACTTAGTAGATAGCTAGTTGAGATTGATAATATTATATATTTGTAGTAGATATGTGGGTGGAGGGAAACATACGTATTGGGTAAACAAAAACCGAAACAGAAAGAGTATAATTTACAAACTATGATCATAAACAAGATACACAAGTTACAGACTCAAAGATATCATAACAGAAAAATGAAGTCAAACAAAGTATAAGTATATAAAAAGGTGCTTTGTTCATTTAGCAGCTCTTAAGCGCTCGGGCAGTACAAACGATGAGTTCGGTGGAAGAAATAGTACAATGTTACAGACAAAGAGAGAGAGATATATAGATATATATATATATAGAGAGAGAGGCAGTCTGAGAGGGAAAAAGAGAGAGAGAGAGACAGATATAGAGTAGTACAGACAATAAAAGATATAGAGAGAGAGGGAGCCTAGTTATGTACACATGTTTTTTGGGCCACAATCGATTGCAATTTAAGTGGTCTGTCGGTAGACTGTCAAACTTCGGGAAAGTTAATCAAATTTTCCATTTGGTTTGTTGGTTGGGTTAAGGGCTTTGAGGTGGGGGGGTTGGTCATGTGAGGGGCTGGGAAGCACTGGGTACAACTTACTACTTGACATGATTTGTTATGATGATATGGACAATTATAACTATTTGACAATTATAACTATTTGCTTGTGGCTTTTTGCTCTTTGCTTTTTGCACATATTACGCATATTCAAGTTACTTGTAATTTGTAATTCGTAATTTTTAAATATACTTTTTGTTTGGTTTTGTTTTATTTTCTTTCGATTGAACAGAATGCATTGGAGATGTTTGAAAAACAATAAGCTGATTTTGGTTTGTTTGTGTTCAGGTTTGTGCGAATTTTGGAACTGCTACCACTGCTGCTCAGTCATGATTGAAGAGGGTGGGGGCTTTGACGGGGGAGTATTTGTTTTTTTTGACAGGTTGAAAGTTGAAACGTAAAAGATGATATCGCAATACGCATAATACGCAACTTGGGCGCAGCTTGAAGACGCAAACTTGTCTATATAAAACTAGGAACTATACTAATTAGGCTACGTTACAAAATCAACTCAAAATCAAAATCACAGTTGTATGGTATAACAACTAGAAGCACAGCCCGTGCCAAACAGATTTACAGAAGCTTTTTGCCTAACAAAAACGATTGCCACAATGAATCAGAAGCCAAAAACAAAAGGTGAATATCACAAAAACACACACTGAAGCGTCTGAGTTGAAAAATCAAAATCATAATCACAATTTTACAGGCGTAAATTTGAGTTAACTTCCCTGTAGTCATTGGTTAAATCCACTTGAATTACAAAATAGGGCGAGGTTATCTTACAAAACACAAAGGTGGACTTGGAAAATGTGGCAAAAAAGTAAAAGGAACGTAAAATCAAAAACCAACGTACATATATAGTATCTATTTTGTAAAAGAAATATGTGACAAAGTGATTGAAAGTCATGCGAAGGCAAGAAGTCTGGGACAAAATACGAATATACATATACATACATATATATAATAGTACATTATATATGACATAGAATTCGACTTACAAAACTAGTATTTGCTATACAAGACAATAGATACATATACATAAAATACATAAAGATTATGTGGAAAAATTTTGTATGGGTAAATGAAAAAACATTCGATAGTTCCAGTTGGTTTCTGTTTAGTATTCTAGGAAAGTGCGCATACGCCATGTGGGCATAAACTTTATATTGTTTTTCTTTTGATATATATATATATATATATATATATAATTTTTTTTGTGGTTTGGTGGTGATTGTGTCGAAGTGTAAAACGTGTCGGTGTAGTTGTGTATGCAAAGGTGCCAGGGGTTGAGGGGTGGTTGGCATTTGTGATAGTTTTCAATTAAAAATGAGCAAGGGCCACAGTAACGCACCGTCTTGCACTACACTAGAACTACACTAGAGTAGCTCACTAAATATTTGATAGGGTAGTTGCAATTGCTTTGTTTTGTTTTGAATTTTGATTTTTTCACGTTTTTCATTTTTTCGGTTGGGTGTGTATGTTGTTCGTTGTTTGTTTTGTGGTTTTTGGCGTTTTTCAACTTGGTTTTGATATCGGTTTTCTTTTGTGAGTATTCGTTTTTTTGTTGGGGGTCGGGGTGCACGAGTTGGTTCGCATACTTTGTTCGACTCACTAAAAAACAAACAAAATTCGATACAAACTGGCTATAGAATTCAGTATAACCGACTACATCATTCTATACTAGGCATTCAAATGCAGCAAATTTGGTGGGTTAATATTTCAAGATTATATATATGTTTTATAAAAAATTCGCTTGTTTCATTGTTCTTTGTAGTTTTGGTTTTTGTTCGGTCAAAACTAAGGCTCAAAATTGGAAATCAAAATGAAAATACTATGAGAATTTTCGATCTATATTTCGAGAGGGAGATCCAATGGAACTACTTTTTAGTTAGTATGTAAATGTTACAGAATGTTAATCGAGATTAGTTAAAGCACCGTTGACGTTAGTTGAGTTTAGATAAGTGTTTTGGTGTGTATGTATGTGTGTGTGTGTGTATGTGTGTGTATGTTTGTCTGTATTGAGGCTGATTCGATTGGAGGTACTTAGTAGTTGAAGAAGCCAATAGACCAATAGTTACAACAATCAAGGTCAATGATAAGTATACGTTAAAACACAACAATAATAGTAGTTTGGAAATTTCGATACATATGCAAATAGAATAGACAACAAGACATCAAATACGAGTACGAGTATCGAGAAACGTACGATTATATATACAATAGATGGATAGTATATATTGATCGTGCCGCACAAAAGGGAACAGAAAATTGAACACAAAAAGGATACACATTAAAACATGGAGTTGAATATCAATTTGAATTTTTGTAGTTTTGTTTTTGTTACGTGTGTATTAACGAAAATAAGTATATAGTAAATTATTTTGTATGTTTTTTTGTAGAGTTTGTAGAGTTGTTTGAAATAGATTTTGGATTTGTATACGGCAAATGTTTGTCTTGTGAGCGCGCTTTTCTTGCCATAAGTTTGGGTATTTTTGGTATTGACGAGTATTGTATTTTGGTATTGATAGTTTTTTTTGTATTGGTTTATTGGAATTGTCTCATTCAACGTGGGTAAAAAAAACTCTTAGTAGCTCTGATTGTCTTATTTCGAAGTGCTACTCTTTACTCTTGACTGTTTTTTGTTTTGGTTCTCATATTTATCTTTTTCGTATAAAAAAGGATGTGTTTAGGCGGAGTATTAAAAACAAATAAAAACGTACAAAACTAAAAAGTTATTTTCTTTTTCTTTTGCATTTCTCTTCTGACTTTTGGTTAGTAGTTGAAGGAAAATTGAAATAAAAAGTTTAAGAGTACAACTGGCAAAGAACTCTGGAAATTTTTCATTTCCTTTGCATAAATGACAAAATCATAAATAGTGGTAAATTATTTTTTATTTTTTTTTCACTTTTATTGCATTGACTTGACATCGATTGAAAATTGAATTCAAGGTTTTATTTCAAATCTTGTATCATAAGATTCAATTATAGAGTCAAGCTAATACAAAGATTGGTTAATGAAAATAATAATAAATTAAAAAAAAGTTATTTTGTTTTTGATTTGAAAAATAAAAAATACATAAGATAAATAAAAAGAGAACTGAAAATCGAATGAAAAATTATAGGAGATGCCCCCAAATATGTTGTAATTATTTCCATTCTCGGTCATTTGCTAAAGCTATATATATATTTTGTGTATGACTAAAAGAAGTGGGGACAAAGGCAAATCATTGGCTGTATTTTACAAGCTGAAGCCAAAACTGAGAGAGTGTGTGAGGGTGAATATGTGTCGATATAAATATTTATAGATGGGTGGGGTGGACTATATAACTAGAGACTCGATCTGAGGTAATTATGTTACAAGGAGGGCGTGGCGTCCAACAGCACAGCGGTGTTTATGGCGCCAGTGAGGGACGCACGAAGACTTTGTGGATGTGCTGCGCTGTTGGGCCATAGCTATGGATCTGCAACTGAAACCCTCAATGGAAAATGGAAATGTATTACAACACGTTTTTGGCCGCTTCTCCCCAGAGTTCTTTCTCTATACAATATTTTCGAGGATTTCTACAGCACACCTGCCGCCTGGTCATATCGCTTATTGCCCATTCCCAAACATTGTTACGGGGGTTTGGTTTTTTTTCGTTTGTTTATCATTTTGGAGTAAGAAGACATTAGAGATAAACAGAGAGAGATTACTTCACCATCATCATCAACAATTATGAGATTAAAATATATAATTGATATATATAGGATATATAGAATATGTATAATAAGTAAATATATATATTTGTAAAATTTTCATATACTGTGTGTGATTAAAAAAATGTTAGATTAGAAAACGATTAGTAAACAATTTGGTTTTTTTCTTTTTTTTTTTTTGGTTCATTTGCAATTTGCAATTATTACTTTTGAGTTTGCTAATTTGATAATAATTAATGTTGATCAACTTGTCGGTGTCACGGTGTCGCGTGGTTAGTGACAGATAGTAAATATATATGTAGAATAAACGAAACAAACGATCTTGTGAGACTAGAAACAAAACTCAAGAGTTTAGACTAGAAGACTACAAAGGTGTGTGAAGTGGGCGCGGGAGTAGAAGTAAATGTTAAGTGTAAAGGTAAAAACTCAAACTCAAAAAAAAAACAATTGAACAAAAAGTGTAGCATACTCTTCGGGGCCGTCAATTGATGATTTCGAGAGTCCTGACGTGGCCACATGGCCAAACAGTAGTGGATAGGTACAAGAACCGTAACGAGAACGAGAACGAGAACGAGAACTAGAACTGGAATGTGGCAGTGAACGTGAACGTGAACCTCAACTGAATGGCAGTCCTGTACGAGTGTGTCCTGTACTTTGTTGGCTGCCCTTGAATGTGACGCTGTTTGAGATACAAACACAAAAGCAATCGATTTACACAGAGAGCGAGAGCTTGTATGAATTGCGTTTAGGCATATAGAAGAAGTAAGTAAATTCATATATAAGTTCGAGTATATATCATATATGTATATTGAGAGTATATTGTACAGTGTCAAAGTCACAACATTGAGATGGCGCCAAAAGTTCTGGCACAAACAAAAATGAGGTTTTGGTTCTCGCAAAATTGGCGGCAATCTCTGAGCTGGATATTATTATGATTATTACACATTATTATGTATTTACAGCGGCGTCAGCAAAAGCCAGTTAAATAAGGAACGAACGAACGAACGAACGAGCGAACAAAGCAAAGAAATCGATAGTTATATTTGCATATCGATAGCACTGCCGCAAAACTCTTGGAAATATATATATATTTTTGTTGTATGCAGTTTTTATATTTCGATATTTTGAGATCTGTGCAAGCATTTTTCAAACGCAAAAAGCTATTTTAGCGAATTGGCGGCATCGTAGAGAGTCTTATGGTTTATACATGATGAATAACTATATATATTTTATTATATATAGGTGTTTCGTGATATATAGTAGATTGAGGCGGTATATATTTGTACAGCATTGTTGAAGTTGAATTATTTTTACACATTTTTTTTCGTTTCTGCTGAGCAGTGAAATTGATATGTTACAGAGTGCTGCAAATGCCGCGCTAAATGCAAAATATGATTGTGTGGGATTTAGAATAGATTGATGGAACGGAAAACGGAAAACAAAACGACAAATCAAACTCAAAACGAACTGAGACGGAACATTAAATGGTAACTCAAGATCAGGTAGACGATCAGGTAATAGAGGAGAGTAAAGGTAAAGATTGTTATTATATTTGTTGTTTTTTTTTTTTTCTTACGCTGGACACTTGACATTGACACATACGGATAATACGGTTAAAACGGTTACGTTTACGGTTACGGATATTTGTAGTAGTATAAGTATATTTAGTATATATAATATTGGTATAGTTAGTTCAAGAAACACATTGAGGATAGATAGATAGACATATGAGCTGCAGCTGGCAACTGATTGGACTTACCCGCGCCGCGAAACTGGTGTTGGGCTTCTCGAGCAGTTCCCAGAGATATTTTTGGTATTCAGCGCATTTACCTTCGCCGAACTCCTCTTCGTCCCGCTGTCGCAGCGATTCGGCCTCCTTGCGCATCTCCTCGTGGACGTTCTCCTTGCGCTGATGGTATTTGTGCTGGCAGCACGACTCCAGATACAGTTCGTCGACGCCCCAATACTCCAGATCATCACTAAACGCAAGCACGCACATCTCTTCCACAATGTGCAGTTTGCCAGTGCGATAGAAATTGAGAATGGAACTAAAGCTCTTCGGATGGCGATCGAAGAAGTACTCGTTGTCGACGAGCGAATAATCATCGCACAGCTCAATGATGGCCTCATGGGTGGTGCACTCCCTAAGCCGGCCGAGACGCGTGTGCGGCAGGCGTTCCAAGGTGCGCCAGAGCACCTCGTGCTTAACGCCACCAACATTGATGGAGACGCGGCTGTTCATTTGCTTCGATTGCGCTATCATGAACGGCTCCGGCGGCGGTATGGAGGACATGGATCTGGAATGTGTCCGCTGCAGAGCGCCGGTTGTATTGCTATGGCTGATGCCGCCGGTGGCTGAGCCGCCGCCACCTCCTCCTCCTCCTCCGCCTGTTTGTGGCAGCATAACAACACCGACACCGACGCCGACGCCGACAACACCAACACCACCACTACCACCACCGCCACCGCCGCCGAGGCTGCCAACGGGGCCGCCAATGCTGCCACCACCAATGCCGCTGCCGGCTCCACCACCACCACCTCCGAGTGCCATTTGTTGTTGCAGTTGCTGCTGCTGTTGCTGTTGCTGCTGCTGGGAAGTTGTGGGATTTGAATGCGTTGGTGATGTAACTGGGAATGGAGCGTAACGAACTTCCTTGCCAATGGCCCCGGTGCTGCCAGACGACGAGGCTGCCCCGATGCCGCCGATCCGCAGGCTGCCTCCAGCACTAGCTGCTCCCATGCCATGGCCAGCAGCGGCTGCTGCGGCGGATGGGCCAGCAATGTGGCCGCCATCAGCGTAATCCATGTGACGATTGTTGAGGACAGCACCGCCGATGGCATTAGATGCATTGCTGTTATAAGCACCGCCGCCAGCTGCTGTGACAGTTCCGCCGATGCAACCATATGAACTAGCTCCACCGGTTCCCATCGCTCTCTCCCAATCGACATTACCACTTGTATCGTAATAGGGCTGATTATCGCCGCCGTCGGCTGTGCTCGCAAGTTGCAATCCACGCGCAGCTGCCTCGTGTTGCTGATAAAACAGTTCCTGTTGTTGTTGCTGCTGCTGCTGCTGCTGTTGATGAAGTTTCTGCTGTTGCTTTGATTGTTGTTGGCTTTGTTGTTGTTGTTGATGTTGTTGTTGCTGTTGTTGCTGCTGCTGTTGGCTAGCAGCCTGTCCACCATGCAATTGCCCGACCATTTGTAACACTCCATTATTGTTTTGAAGCGGTGTTGTTTCACCCGTTGCCCAGCGTACCGCCTCACGGTCCCTGTCGCGTTCGCCGACCATAAGTCTGCTGCAGATTATCAAGATTTTTTTCACAAAGATTTATTGAAATGCTTTGAACATCGTGCAGAACACACAAGTAAATGCATGGAGAGAAAAACTATATTCACAAGCGACGAATTCAACTCTTTAGCTCAAGAAAATTCGTTTGTTTTAATAGTAATTGAATTTTTATCTTATATGTCTTTCAATGGCAAAGATGAATGTTAATCTAGCAATAAGATACGCAAAATTTAAATCAGCATATAAGTTGATATTTATTATATTAATTGTAAGTATGTTAGTATTTTAATTTATATTCTACGCTACGATTATTTAAACTTGCATTTTCTAGGATGCAAGAAATACGCATAAAACTCTTTATTCTTAATATTAACGTGAGTTAAAAACTCATGTGAATAATTTTAATATCTTTATGCAAATAGAAATAAAATCTGCTTCCCAAAATTATCTTTTGTTTGCTTTTCAATTAACAGTCTTGAGTTAATAACTGTAGCTTTATTGTAGACTGTGCTTGATCTCAAGATTTAATTTGTTGACTCTCAAACGTTTTTCTCTCTGTGTATATAGTTTTAGTTTAAAGTGAGACTCACCGCTACATCGCGTCAATTGTTGTCATTACATCCACCACCGTCCTGCCTGATTTGCCACTTAATTGCCTGTCGTCTTGGCTCTTGCTCAGCGCAATTGATTTCAATTTACTGTATTTACAGTATCTGCAGATCTATAAATTCAGTAAATTGGACATCAATTGTGGCACGCTTTTGGCTTTCACTTTTTAGTGTTCAACTGCTTGAGTTCCTTAGCGGCGATCTGCTCATTGTCTTTGTCCTGGCGTTGATGGTTTTTGCTGGTCGTTGTTGTTGTTGCGTGTTTTAGGCTATGATCACAGTTATTTTTCTGGTTATTTTTGGGCTTATTTTGGGCTGATTGAGGCGTTCATTGGCAGCATTCGTATGGGAAAGGGCGCTCTAATACGCTACGCTTTGCTATGCTGCGAGCTAGCTGTAAAGATACCAACAGAGATGCACCGTCACATTATTCGCAAATATATCAAAGGACAGTTGCGCTAAGCTCTATAAATTTGCATAATCTCGAATTGCTATTGACACGGCCCATCTACCAAAGAACCAAAATATAAATCAATAGTTGTTGACGGCAGCGATAAGATAATGCGATGACGATAAGCGACGCACTGCAATTACCATAGCATACTTTTTGGGGCACACCAACTGCAAGCGCTATTATAGCGCAATTACATCACACACACACACACAAACATGCAAATAGAGACTGCATTGTTCGAGGTGCAGTCATCGTTATCACCTGGTAACGAGGCCAACCCATTCGGTCCCTTATTTATTGTGGTTAATTTGCAATTGCCGAAGGTTGCGCACACAATTTTTGCATTTAAATTCGCGCACTCGACCCACAAACTCGCACACACATTGACATCAGTGCGTGTGCATGTATGCGTGTGTGTGTTTGTGGCTATTTTGGGGTCGGCAAATACGAGCAAACCGATTGTGTTTTATTTTGCGTTTTTCCTTTTTATAACTCGGCCTTTGCCTAATTCGCATTTTCTGCCGCATTGAAATCAAATTTGAATTTTTACGCCAACCGGAAATGCATTGTAATAAGCGTAAGGTCTGCGTTGTTGTTATTGTTGTTGTTATGAGGCATTCGCTTGCACTGTTTGTTTTGCACACTCCGGCAATTGGCCATAAAATGTTAATTAAGCATTTGCTAAATGTGAGCTAAACCACAACAACAACAAACAGCAGCAAAACAAAAACCATTCCGCATTAACCTTGACTCGACGGTGACTTATGATTATTGTGCTTCAATTGAAATTGGGCCATTTTTGGGAGGGACAAATTATTGGTGTCCTTTGTTTAAATGTTGACAAATGCTTGCTTACAATTATGAATTGTTATTTCTGCGACTACTGAAAAACTTAGCACTTTTTGTCGGCTTTCCTTACTTGCTTAAGTAATAAATCAAAGAAGTTTAAAGTAAGTATTCTTAGAAATTGGCAGCATTAATTCTTGTTAACTTCAAGATTTACGTTTTGCGCAATAAAATGATCTAAGACAATTACAAGCAGCTTATCTTATAGAGTAATAATTTGATATCTATTTATTTATGGAAACCGTTTAAAGATCTAATTCACTAAGCCTTAAATTCAATCGAACAATTAATGTTATTAATGGCAATTATTTTATGAAGTCTTTAAATTATAATCAACAATTTATAAGACACTTTCTATTTGCTTCGCAAGAATTTAATTATTTATTTATTCAAAGTGAAACTGTTTTAAATGAACTGCAACTATTTGACATCGAATAATTATATTAATGTAAGCAACTAGTTGTCCAGTTAATTATATTCCACATTATTCTTTCGCTCTCCAGCTAATTAAAGGCTGTGACCTAAGCTCTTACATGTGCAGGCATTTGACCGCAATTGCCTGTCGCCTGATGGCGATTCTTTCATTTGGAAAGGACCTCTGTTTACTATAAATATATTTAACATGCAAGGACAAAATGATTGGCTCTTTCTCTGGTTAAATTATATAGTTTTGCTTGACTTTAGTCGAGTTAAATTGTTTTTTTTTTGTTAGCATAGTTTGGCTGTAACAAATGGAGCTGATAATCGTAAGTGCGCGCATTTTTGACAACATTGCTGGGGCGTTGTTGTTACTCGTTGCTCGTTGAATGTGGCATGTTGCATGTTGCATATTGCATGTTGTTATATGTATGGCATTCTTTTGTGTGTTGTAAGTCGCGTGCTTCTTAGGAAAGCTTTATGCAATTATTTGGCGCGCAAAATAAGAAAAAACTGCATGCAAATATGCATGTGTTCTGAGTTGTTGCCACATGCAACATGTTAACCTCTGGCTTGTCACTTAATTGTGCTGCGAATCGCAGATCGCAAGTCGCGTGTATCAATATTTGTGTGTATGTGTGTGTGTGTGTTAGAGTGCGGTGTAAGTCAAGTGGCCAACTTCACCTTGGAACCTGTTGAATTGCCTTGAGAGCGGCAGCTTTGGCCATTGTTTTAGCTGTTGTTTTTATTTCTTGTTGCTGTCATTGTGGTCGTTGTTGTACTTGTCTGACAGCGAAAGTAAATGTTAAATTGCAATTAATTTGCGACTTTAATAAGGCGAGAAGACCTTGGCGGGCTCTTTGCTTTGCTTGACGCGTTTGCGTAATTCCATTTGACAGCTTATCCTTTGTCATAAAATGCCCAAGATAATGGCGCTTGAATTTATGACTACAACGCCCACACATACAGGCACACACACACTCACACACTCACACAAGCACACAAGGGTCACATCAACTCATAAATCTTAGACATAATTTGCTTACACGTATGCACAAATTACAAAATGAAGACTTAATTGCCCATAAATAGTTTGATAATGCCCCTGGGGAGTCCAGACCCGACTCTGATGAATATGTGAGTGACCAGCGTCTCAGGTTACGTTCCAGCACCTCCCACCCGCCTCTGCAGTGCCCATCATGCCTAATGGATCTCCAAGCAGGACGACGAGAAACAGGCACATTAACAAGACGTTCAACTAGAGCCATTAAAAAAGCTGCTTAGCAATTTCACGCTTAGCCAATTTGGATGACATGGCTGAAAATTTGCAAGGGGGGTTTGATTAATGATTCCTTTACCATTCGACGCTAATTGAAAATGGCCGGCAAAATGTAAACATAGCAGACGAAACAGAAAAAACAATTAGCCCCAAAAGCAGGCTGATGTCGTAAGTAAGTTGGCTTTAAGTCGCACAAAAAATATGTGTATGTATATAGTGCAAGCAAGTATATTGATGGCAAGTGCTTAACAACTATCTAGTCGTAGCTTAAAGGGCATTTAGTGTCTAAGCGAGCTATTTATAATGGCAATAGCAACTGTCGTGAGTTGTGTACCAAGAATAGCTTTGTTTTGAAACGCAGACACATATATTATTGGCCCAAAGGGCTGCACATTCCATTTCTTATACTTTAGAGTGCAGGACATATTTCAAGTGCCAAAATTCCACTTAGCTGCTAAATGCGAATGCGACTGCGAATGTGACTGCGAATATGGCGAGCACAGACATTTGCATAGCAGGGAGGCGCCTCCAAAAGTGGCAAAACACAAGACACAAACACACACACACAAATACACGAATACTAATGAAATGAAATGCAATGCAAATGTGCATTGGCGGCTACAATGGAAAAGCGTGTCAGTGTTGTTCGGCAAAATGGAAAACATTTATTGCTCTCACTCTTCAGGCTCGTTTCGTTTCATTTCGTTTTGTTGTGCTTTGTTTTGTTTTGTTGTCGACGCTCACTAAAATTTATGGCGTCATTTTGTTTTGTTGGCCCGCTGCAAACAATTCACAAGTCAAGTGCATTTATATTTAAGTGTATTTCTTGTGCAATAGCAGTTGTTGTTATTATTGTTATTGTTGTTGTTCTTGTTGCTGCCACTTTCTTGGTGTTGGTTGCTGGTTTTGCTCTCGGTCTTGGGGCTGTAAATGCGTCAGCGTTAACCTCAACACTTAAGTTGCTGCCTCTGGTCATGTACACCGTGCAGAGTTCTCCTTCTTTTGCCACCATCTTGCCCCCAACTACTTCCGGTCACAACCACATCCGCTGTCGCTGTCGCAGTCGTTGTCGCTGCCAGCGTCGCAGTCGCTGCTTCGGCTGACCCTTGCCTGCCATTGGCAATTGCTCTAATTTAGTTAGCGGCCACGACCAAAATTCGAACAAATTTAGAAACTTTCGCCACACACACACACAGGTTGACTTCGTTAAACACTTTGCACACTTTCCATTTTGAACCAAAGCGAATGAGAGAAGGAAAAGCGCGAGTTACTCCAATTTTTATTCGCCTTTTGTTTTGGTTTTTGCGTGCGAGCTCGACTTATTGGCCATTGGCATGCAAGCGTCTTGACCAACTTGGGCCAACTTGGCCTTGGCCAAGTGGGCGTCAAAGCCGCCTCAGTGTGTATGTGTGTGTGTGTGTGTGTGTGCGAGCGCATTCACAGTGTCTGCTAAATGTGCGCTAGCTTCACTTTTCTTTTCTCTCTCTCTCTCTCTCTCTCTCTCTCTCTCTCTTTCGCTCTCTCTCTGTCTTCCCTTTGCCGTCTCGCTCTTTTATGCGCGCCACAATTGTTGCACTCAGCAACTGTAACATAGCACATTTTGCAAGTTGCCCACTGCGTGTTTTAGCCTTTTATTGAGTTACTCAGCGGTTTTTGCGGTTTTTATGAGTCCCGTGCCACATGCCACATGCCACCATGGCGTCATCTGGGCAACTAGCGCAACCAGCAAAGAGCAACAGTCGCCGCAGTCTTTCGACAGCCCCCTACCCCATCACAAAATCAATAGCGGCAAAATAAAAGCAAGAACGTCAAGCATTTCTAATCAAATTAAATGTGTAACTCGAACTGGGTTATTAAGATGTCAAATGATTTATTATTAAAGTAATGTAATAAATACATTTGACATATTTCGAGAGCGTAATTAGATTAATTCGCAATTCATATAATTTATGGAGAGCTGGCAAAAGCTTTCAAAAAGTTCATGAATGAAAAGAATGCAATAAAAACTTTATGATAATTGAAATTGTTTATGAAATATTTCGATGTCACTTCTCTCTATAGAAGGTCAAACTATGAAATTATTTGAATAAAATTTGGCAGTTGGTAAGCGAAAACTTTGTTCAATGAAAATTAAAATCTTTGCGCATCTCAAAGTTATTGTGAAGCAATTAAAATTTTGCTGAATATTTGACCGCAAATATTTAGCTTATATACTACTTGGCAGTTTCAATTTAAAAATGATGACAAAAAGTTAAGAGCAGCATTTGGTTATTTTTATGCTTTTTTTGTTCGGAGAGCGGAAAACTAAACGCAAAGCAAATGTTGCAAATTAATTAAAAGTTTGTCCATCAACTCAGAGATTCGGCAGTATGTTAAAGAGCAAAAAAGTAATGAAAAGTTTGCACGAAAAAATAAACAAAAAAAAAACAACATGAAAAAATTGTGCATAATTAATAAAATATGCAGAAATATTTCAAGTAAATTAAATGACAAAACGGATTTTGTGCAAAGTTTGTTTGCTGAAGCGGCAAACACAAATTGATTACATTCATTACAATGAGCCAGACCCTTGTCACAGGCCTGGAATCCGAATTAGAATCAGAATCAGAATTTAAGTCCTGTGTTTGTTTGTGTGTGTGTGTGTGTGGTGTCAAGCGTGTCATTAACCTTTTTGTTATGGCCTGTTGCAAGTTGTGGCTTGTTGCTTCTGAGTGCCTATTTGGCTGCGGTGTTTGTGTGTGCTTGTGTGTGCGATTAATTAATATGCGCCTGGGCGTATGCTATGGTAATGTCGTGGAGACACTGTTGTCCTGGCAACTGCGCAGTTATCGCATTAAATATTCATAGACACCAAACATGTCTTGGGCCTTATCCGGCCGGTCATTCAACGCTGTGCGAGGGTCATAATTCATATATGGATTATTGATTTTCGATTATGGCCATTGCTCTCGCTTTGCTCGATTACCTATCATTTTGTCCGTCCATCTGTCCGTCTGTCCGCCTGTCTGTCTGTCCGTCTCTCCGATTGGGATTGTCTGGCCAACCTGTTTGCTGTGCGTGCACGGCCTAATAAGGCGTAGACACGCACACGCACACCTTTCGCTCAGCAAATGATACCCCGAGTTGTATACAATATTTATAATGCACTTGAATTGCTTTTTTGTTTTCTCGCATTATTTGCTTTTGTTTTATTTATTTATCCACTATTGCTCCTAAATGCGCAGTAAGTACATTAATCAAATGGCCTTCCATCGATCTTCCCCTCTTTCACCCTCCCTCTTCCACGCCTTCTTTGTCTTCTCCTGCTTCCACTTGTGTCGTGTGAAACACCTGAAACATTTGATGTCATATGAAATGTTTCAGCTGCCAGCGTTTGATAATGATAAATGGCTCTTAGCTTGTCTGACAGAACAACACGCAGTTGGTGTCTTTCTCTCTCTCTGCCCCGCCTCCCCTCTCTCTTCGCGTTCCTCACCCGACAGCTTGGTCATGTAAGTTCAATGCTGGCAAAGTAGCTTTTTGGTTTATTTATAGAGCAACCGCATCTATTAATGTAAACTGAATTTATTTGGTTTCATCTCTGGTCGCGTTGAGTTCTTGCTTCTGCTTCTTGTTGCTCCCTTGTTGTACAATTATTTCAGTATAAATAAATAATGCGCGGCCACCGCGGCTGCAAATCACTTAAAATTCCAAACAGCCCGCTGGGCGATTATGAATGAGAGTATTTTCGCCTAGACGCCATTAAACCGCCCCAAGATTAATTGCCATCTATATAAGTCTACATATGTATATATTATGTATAGTTGGCGTATTTGCGCTTTCGAATTTGGTAAATCCACGTAGCTGGCTGAGATTTATTGCGTGTCAGTAGCCAATTCAAATGAGAAGCAGTCAAACTTAGTTACTGCGATTTGTACAATTCCACGAGCACAATAAATGTTGTTGCCACGTGCCATGTTGATGGCGACAAAAATAAAGCAGCAGAAATGAGAAAAACAATGAAAAAATAAAACTTAAGCCCAATTTGTACACTTGGCAATAAGTGGAACTATATCAAAAGCTTCTTTTTAATTGCAAATTAATTGGCAATTAACCGCATTGAAAAACAGCATACACTTCCTCTTGGCCAAAACATCACGTTCTATCTGTGCACACCCTGCAAACGATGTGCAATGGGTATGCTATGTTGAACTACGTGCAATTTTAAAGCTTGATAGCTAAAGTGCTATAAATCACAATGAATTACTTAAAAAGCTATTTGACTTGTTGCACTTTAAGTTAATCCCTTAGTAAAGGTAAGGATTTTATAAATGTTTGAAATTTCCTATTTTCCTGTCACTTTAATTTGCAGCCGTTTTCCTGCAGCTTTTTCGGATTTTTCTTCATTGTAGTAATGAATGCGAAAAACGCTTTGGATTGTTGGATATTTGGGCAGTCAGGATAATCCATTCTCGTTCTCTGCAGCATACCAATTTGCTTTATTTCCATTGTTTTTCATTCCTTCGCTCTATATGTGTGTGTTGTTTTTTTGTTTTTGTGTGCGTTTTTGTTTTTTGTTGCCGCTGTGCGACCAACAAATTACGCCATTAATTTTTCCGATTTCTGGCATACGAATGCAAAAATTTCAGCATGCTCGAATTTTCGCTAGCTGCTTTTGTTGTTGTTGTTGTTGTTGTTGCCGATGTGCAGGAATGCGGCACGAAGTAAATCTTTGAACTCATAAAAATCGATGAGCGCACGCAGCCAATTTGTTTACCCAGCAGAGATACAAACAATCTGAACCAGTTTATGTCCAAAATCGAAGACGTCTTCGTTGTGATCTTTTCGCCGTGACGTCATCCTGAGAATCGTCGGGGGAATTGCGTTCTCTCTATCTTTGGTGCGCTTCTCGGTGTGTGGTTTATTTATTGCAATTTGTACATTTGACTTTGGTAGCAAACTGTTTGTTGTATATATTGAATATATTGTATCTGGATGAGACCTTAGGCCACTTGGCACTTAGCCAACAACTTAAAACAATTGCATAAATTGCCTACCCCTCGCTGGGACCCAAACTAAGATTGAGACTGCGACTGCGACTGAGACTGAGACGTTGTCTTGGCTTGTGAATGTGAGTGGAGAATGTGATTTGGATATGGGTGAGCGATTTGCCGATGTGCGTGCGTATATTGTCTCCAACTGAGAGCAGCATCTAACGTTGACTGCTGCTTCCTTGTGGCTTTGCAATGAGAACTTATTGCAAAATGCGCTGATCTGGAAAGCAAAGCGAAGGACGCAACACAAAACTGCCTTAAAGCTGCGAGGGCAATAACAAAAACATAGAGGCCGCCACAAAGCACAAGGAAGCAAGTTTAAATCTACTTACGATTGCTTTAAACAGTAAAGGAATTTATAAAATTTGCGCCAGCTTTCAAACGGATATTCTCGTATATTGCTGGCGATATATACGATGCCGGCGGCTTAAGAGCTTAGTTGAGAATTAATGAATTTCCATGAAGCTCATTGCGTGGCACAAAGCAACAGGAAATTGAAAACCAAATCAAACTAAAATCCCTCCTTTTTGCTTAAAACACATATCACGTATACGCAGCGCATACCCAGAAACCCAACCCGAGAGCGAGATAGGGAACCACGAGTGTGGGAGCAAGTGGCGCAAAAAGTGTTGCGCATATTTTGGGGGCGCTTTAATTTCCTGGCCTTGAGACAACAAATTGAAATTCATAACAATAATAATGAGGGACAAGGACCCAAAAACACGGTTGACTAACTGCTGTAAAAGACGCAGCGCTGCGCAAAAAGAAAGGGCGAGGAGGAGACTTCAACCACATCCTGGATGTCAGTGCAAATCCTTTGTCAGTTTCATCCAAAATTGTAAAACAAATGAGCTTACGAAATGTGTTTCACACGCTTGCACTTGTCTATACTTATATATGTATACGAGTATAGTATAGTTGTTATACATAGTGGGCAGAGTATGATAAATGAATTCCATGTGATACATCTTTGAAGGTAAACAAAATATTGAATGTGCTCAAATTTGCATTCGCAGATTTCGGCAAATATTTGCAAATCTCTTTGTAATTAAAATTTAAATCGTTTCGTTTTTATTTTATTTGTTGGCCCGCATATTTTCCAATATTTGCTCGAATAGTGTAAACTTCCGCTCTGGGTATACGTAATTTAATATTGTAACGTGAAACTGGCTGCTGCTGCTGCTGATTTGCATGCAAATAAGAAAGCAGTCCGATTTACATAAGTATTGCAGAGGCAGTCGGGTAGTCAGGTAGTCAGGATGCCAGGACTGCGCTTGTTAAGTAGCCTTCGAAAAAAAAAGAAAACAATATTTCTATATATACATATATAATGCAAGGAAAAGAAAGAAGCCTGCGAGATTTTCCACTTGCTTTATTCATAAATGAAATTAAATTCATTTGACGACAAAAATTGTGAAAAATTCAAATGCGATTAGTGAAGATTTTGTTTTGTGTCGCACACGCACGAACACACACACACGCAGAGACACACACACACACGCATACACAGTTATATTTGTAGGAAGGACGAGATTTTGAAATAGGATACGGGTGCCTCGTGGGCTGGCCTGAAGAGCAATCGTAAAACAAATATATGTGTACAACAACAATTCAAACAGTGAAAGGGGCAATAAGAACGACAACAACAATGACGACAACAACAACAAAACAAAAAGCACAACAACAATAATATAATAACAATAGCGAGTGGCACACGCAGGAAATAAGCAAAAATGGAAAGCAATGAAAGCAAATATGTAATAATAATAATTCCTATAGCGCTGCTCTCTCAACTTCCCCCCATTTCTCGATTCAAGCACGTTGTTGTCCTGGCTACTCGCTTTTCTACTGTTTACTGCAATTTTCGTTGGTTCTTTTTTTCCTTCTTTTTGTTCGCTTTTTTTTTGTTTGGTGTGTTCGTTTTGTTCGTGTTTTTTCCAGTCAACACATTGACACTGAAAACGTCGTTTGCTCTCCACCCGCCCAGCGGCGTTTGGCTTTCTGTCTCTCTCGCTCTCGCTTGCTCACTTTGCGCAAGTCCTTCCAGGGTGCGTGTGCTGGTGGTGAACACCTTTTTTGGCTTACACTTAATTTACGCAAACTTTTCACATGTCGATCCGCTGCCATTGATAAGCGATTGATAAATGCCAAATCAGTTGCTTTGGCATTTTGAGGTCAATTATTTTGGCATATTCAAAAGCGGCAGAGAAGTTGCACTAACAACTTCCCTCTCTCTCGCTCTCTCTCGCTCTTTCTCTTTTGCTGTCGCTCTTCCAACTCCCAACGAGAACCGGAAACACGACTAGCCCAGTTTGTTGTCTTGTTGTGAGCGTGCGGAGGAGGCGAGGGAGGCGGCGCCGGAGAGAGCTGACGCCTCGCGCAGCTTTACAAGAAGCGAATGAGCAGCAAAAGCGCAGAGCTCAACCAATGACGTCATCGTCGTTTTGGTTGTACACCTCGTAATGAGGTTGTTAGAAGTTGTACGCCAAAAAGCAGACGACCTACTTTTTTGGGGCCAGCACCCAACGAAGCCGACGCTCGTCTCGTGCGCATAGGAAGTTTCTCGGATACTGAATGAAAAATTGGAAACGGGATACAACGAGCACTGTGCATGTGTGGACTCCGGGCTGCGTTGCATGTGTGCTGATGTTGTTGTGTAGTCCCGTAGTCTTCTACACTTGTACTCTTGTAGTAGCTGAGTGGCGGGTGCGATTGCACTCAAGTTCGTGTTGTGGTTGATGGCGATGGCGTTAATGTCAGCTACAGTGGCTGCTGGCTGCTTCGACAGCTGAAGCTGCTCATAACTCTCGTGCTTCACTCGCTGCGTCACTGTGTTAAGACCTTTCGCATGCCATTTATTTACAAGTTAAATAACAACTGCTGGCGAAGGACTCGCGCCGCATCCCTTGTGTGCTAGCCATGGCAAGGACTCGTGCACCTGAAGCTGCACAGTCATTTAACCGCAATGCGAGAGGCTTTCAGTCCTTGTCCTTGTCGCAGCCTCCCCAACTCATCCCGCTGCTAGGTTTCACGTGGCTTCACCTATGCCCTTTGGTCGAGTCTGCAACAGATTCACATCGGTTTCTGGTTACATCAGAACGCACATAACTTCAAATTAACAGCGGACAGTCGCAAACAATTGAAGGTCGACGGCGGCACATGCAGCATGTGGCACGTTGAGCATGTATGAGAGAGACAATCATTCATTGTTATGGCACAGAGTTGATTGGCTTTTTGGGGCGAGTTGACTTAATTAAGTGAAAGGACAGCTTCACATCCATATATCTCCAAGCAATTTCAATTAAGTCCACGCATTGTTGTTACTGATTGTTGTACACTGATAATACGTTTTGGGCCAGCTCAGCAAAACTCTAAGTATATTTTATTAGATTTTTAATTTCGTTTATTGCTGACGCTTCGCTTCGCTTTGTTATTATTATTGTTATTATCACAGTGAGGTCAGTCTGTTTTGTGGCTTCCCTGTTCGTATTCGTATTTGGCATTGTATCGCTTCGCTTTTCCTTTTGTTATCTATCTATTAATTTGACCAACAACAGCAACAATCGTAACACAACCAACACAAACAACACCAATAGATCAATGATACAATTCAATGATTTTTATTGTATTGAATTCTCATTTCCTGTCCCCATTGCGGCTTTGCTTGGTAAAAATCTAATATCTATTGCTATTTTTGGCATCAAGCCCAAAAGCAGGCAACAACAATAATATCAAATAGACTCAACCGAATATTTCTCATTTTCCTTATGTTCCAACGTTATTTTTTTTTCATTTTCTTGTCGTTTCCTTTTTGTTTTAGCCGTGGTTTTTTTGTTGAGTTAGCACTTTGGTTACTACTATTAAAAATCCTTTTAATTGATTTTTATTTCTTTTGCTCTGCTGGAGTCGAGCTCTTTGCTAAATTAAAAAAGGAAAAAATAAAAAATTTGGAAAAGAAAGGTAAAGGTTATTTGGGTAATGAGCGGGCCACGATGACGAAAGCTGGTAATAGCTCTTTGCCTCTTATAAACATTTTGATAAGCAGTTTGATCGAAATAAAAAAAAAAAAATGTAAACACTACTTGAGGTTTGAACGTAAAATTCAAATGAAATCAAAGCAATTATCTAATTTTATTAATGCCGATCTTCAACTGTACATGACACACCTAATTGATACTAATTCTATATATAAATAAACATATATTTGGGGCTTAGTTGCGGAACTCTTTGCTTCCAGTCCCTGCGTTTGTCACCCAGCGGCGAGAACAACGAACGCGTTTTTCTGGGCCAATTGCCAAACAGAAAATTAAAATTTGTTGTCTTGTATTTGTGTTGTTCATTTGTTCATTACCAACTTGCTGCTCGTGTGCTTGACAAGTCCACTGACAACATAAATGCGGCAGCATTTAAATCCCTTAACGTGCCACCCCCCTCTCGTCCCTTTGCCACTCGCAGTTGCCGCCGCCAAACAGTCAAAACATTGCCAAATGCGCTCCATTGCTCGTTCATTTTCATTTTCAGCTTTTTCCAGATTTTCGCTTGTTTTTGAAGTGCCTTCAAATTAACGCGGCTAAGTTATTTGGCCAGGCGAGAGGCGACGATTCGTGGAGAAAGGGAAACTACCTGACTGAAGACGCAATCACATGCCAGCCAAATATTTGGATGAAATTGTTGAGCATACAACGTTTTTCTTTCCATCTTTTTGTTTTTTTTTTGCAACTTGCCGCCAAATGTGAAACAGATTGCAGAGGGAATTAATAAAGCATTACTTGCAAATACCCTAGTATCAAGTGAAAGCAAAATTCTAATTGAAGATTGCAATGAAATCCGAAATGCAAATATTTCGGTGCAAATACCTTTTGCTGTTTGTTTAAGGGGTATCGCATTCTCAACAACCTTTGCCTAATCAATCAGACTGAAACACGCTTGACTCTTACGCCATTTTGGCTATATTCTAAATATTATAGTACTCGCAGTTATAGCATATTATTTGCCCGATTTGCTCAGCTCTACGTGTGGAAAGGCGAAAGTTCTGCGAATTTATTTTGCACATATTTTGCAATAGGCAAATTGTAATAAATGTGCACTGGCCATGGCCAAGAACCGAATGAAGCTTTCACGTTTCGCAGAAGCCGTATACAATGTTGATACACTGTTTCTCATTTTATTTTTTGTTGTTTGTTGTTCGTTGTAGCGCAATCAAATGGTTATTATTCTTCATTGGAAATGGGAAATACTATACGATACAAATACGCGCTCAATTGTGAGTGTCAGTGTAACAGAATATCGATTGTTCTATAGGGCAATTTATGACTAACCCCGATGGTAATAACAACAACAACAACAAGAGTAGCAGCAGCGAATGAAGTGGCTTAAATGGCCAGACACTGAGGGGCCAATAGACACGCATTCGTCCAGAATTACAATTACAATTACAATTACGCTTACGATTACGATTACAATTACGATGAAGCTTACGTGTGTTGTTTCTTTATGGCAGGAGAAGCCAAGCCATTCAAGGTTGACTGAGTATGTCTGCCTGATTGAATGAGCAGCTTATTGAATGAGTGACAGACTGACAGAGTGACTGACTAAATGACTGTATGTCTGACTGATGGAATGACTGCCGCGCCCAAAATGGTGGGCGATATAATCTAATTGCGTACAAGTAGCCAACAGATAGCATAATTTGTTTATATGTCGGCAATTCGAAATAAACAATAACCTGGCAAAGTGCGCACTTATATCCTAATGACAGCTCAAGCGCCTTTCAATGCATTCCCAGCAGCATAAAATGAGTGTTTGTCCGTATGTATGTGATGTGTGTGCGTGTGTTTGTCTGCTTTTCAGCCTTCTTCTTTCATGTTGTGCTGCGGTTCGGGTTGTTTTCAGACGCATAGCACAGATAGACAGACCTTCGTAACACCCTTCAATAGTTCTCTGGCGTGAGTTCAAGCGACAACGTCAAGGTGGCCTTTCAGTAATGAACCAAATTCTGTTTTATTTTTACATTTTTGGCCTGGCCACATTAACGACAACGTCCGTGTCTCTCTCTGTCTTTCTCCTTTGCTGTCTCTGTCTCCTTGTAGGCAGCAATGCTTTATGGACCAGCTGACGAGTCGACACTGCTCTGACATTTGTGCTATTTATACTGGTGTGTGTGTGTGTGTCTCTGCCTCTGTGTTCTTTACCACGCCCACACCGCTTCATAGCCGCCTCCGTCCTTTGCGCTTCTTTTTGAAGTGCGCGTGCATTTCAGCGCACGATTTTAATTGGCTTTCTGCGAGCATCAACAATTGTTTATGGCCTTTATCATAGGCCAACAGCTGATCCAAAAGTTGCCAGCGAAAATACAGCATAAATAAGTTATTTATAGCTCCGATGCATATTTTTGTTGATCTTCTGGTTGTTGCTATTGTTGGGGACACACAGCGGAAGTTGAAATTTTTATTGAAGCATTTTGATTTGTTTACAGCTTTTTCTTTCTTGCTTTCATTCTTTTTTTTTAATAAATTCGAGTGTTTATACTTTGAATCAAACAATATTTGCTCAGAGTCGGTAATCAATTGAAGCAATTTTCCCATAACATAAACAAATTAGCATGCTTCCAATAAATGTTTATGCCTTTTTACTGAAATCCATAACAATTTGAGGTAATTCACATGATTTCCTTTGAATATGGAATTTTATATAAAGAACATTTTTATAAATCAATTAATTCAAATAATTATGATGAGGTTATTGAGTTAAATAACATTATTTTATAAATGTTTTGGGAATTTTCCGAAACTGATTTGATTATAAGAATACTTTGTATGCAAATGTCTTAAATATGGACTCTGTATTTAATGGGAAATTAATCATACGTATACACATCAGATTGAATATGCTTCAGCGGGAATTCTTAAAAATCAAGAATCCCTCAACGACTGCCATTGACAATAATTATTGCCGTTTTATTGTGCATAATTCAGTAATGGATTTTCATTGGACGCTCGAGACAAACTGAGTTGACAGCATGCACAGTGGGAATGAGCGGAACGAGTGAATGAGTGAATGAATGAGATGCTCGATGGCCCTGCATGCATAACATTTGCATATGCATTGTCATGACTTTTTAAATTAATTTAATGCACTTGGCACTTTTAATTGCGCATTACCCAACAAACGGGCCATAAATTTTGCGTAGTTGAAGCCATAAATGCCACTTTTACAGCCACTTTTTATTGGCCTGTGTAACGCGGCTCATGCTTATCCACATTTTGCAGCCTCGTCCTCAGCCTTTCGACCTCATTCGTTCCCCTTTTTCGCACTCACCACATCGACTGTTATTGTTGTTGTGCGCTTCTCTGCATTGTTGTTGTTGTTGATGTGCCTTTGTCTTATTTTGTTTGTGTTTGCGGTCGTTCGCCATTTATCCATGGACATGCTAGAGGGCTAGCTTGAGAAGAGAGTGGAGAACGGGGAGAGGTGGGGGGAGGGGCCACGACAAACAATCTCATGTACGCAATGTATGCAAAAACATGAAACGCCCAATGGCCAAACGATGTGCACAGTTTGTTAACAATGTGTGATACACAATTAAGTTTTAATGTTTACTCCCGCGCTTTAAGCGCACAATATCTACATGCATATATAAATTTTAATTATAGGGCGTGTCATCTCTGTGTGTATGTGTATATTAGTGTTTTTATTAACACCTGAAATTCAAGCGAAACTAGGCCAAAGCAGCTAAGATTTAAATACATTTGTATTATAATTTAAAATTAAACTACATAAAAATGCGCAAGCTTTTCTGACAGTTTGTGGCCAACATTTCGCTGTACTAATTGGATTTCTACCGAATATTGAATGTGTTATATAATATTTTTGGCAAAAATTTGCCTTTTACTCGTAACAATATTTTCATTGTATTTTGCACATTTTTCGATTTGAATTCTATTAATGAATGTAAAAACATGTGATAATGTTTGTCAACTTTTTGAGTAGTTAATAAATAACAGATGAACTTTAATTGAATTTAATATATTTATTCATGGTCAGCCACGTTTATAAAATGCATAAAGTGCAGCTGATAAATGTTCAATTATATATAAATTAATGTGCAAGCTTAATCTAATTTATTTCATTTAAAATATTCAACAGTTGCCCTCATTTGCCTGATGCATCTGACCGCTTTTACTAATTTTCCCATGACATTTTCTGCTGCTCACTCGTGTCCAATTTCTAATGGCTTTAAAGCTGAAATCAATAAAGCCACAACAATGCCAAAAACCCCTGCCAGGTGTCACTAACAAGACGCTAAAAAGTGTCTTATGTTGCACTCACTCTATCTATCTATCTCTTTCTCTTCTATTTTTGAGGGTGGTCTGCCAGCTGGCATTAAATTTACGAGCTGCAAAAGTAGCCACAAACGGCAAGTGAAACTAATTGTGTTTTTGCAGTCATAAAGGAAATTTATTGGGAGTCTTGTGGTGTTATTTGGTTCGTTATTGGCTTCACCCACTCGCATAATGCAGCTGACGTTGACACTGCACTGAATTTATGCTGATTGCATTGCGTATACGCAGCGTGCGCTAAAATTACCTACATGACACAATCTAAACGGAAATAAATTCGCATTCATGCATTCGCGGCAAGTGCAAATTGCTATGGAAATGCAGACAGCAACATAGCAAGCTGTTAATGCTGATGGCGATGTTGCTGCTGCCGTTGGAGGTAAAAGCGTCGGCGTAGTCTAAAATAAGTGCAGCTAATAAACATAATGACCTTCTGCGGTGCTCTGCTGAATGCTGTGCTGTGTGCTGTGCTGTGTGCCAGCCACAAAGTTAATGGCACAAAACTTTCCTCATTGGGGCATGTCCAGGCATGTCTCTGCTGGCGTCTTATCAGCTGCTCTAGCTGCCTTCTACCTCAGCAAGGGGAAAAGCGGCAAGTCGCATTTTTAAATTGATGACGCCATGGCCAACAGCCCCAACCACCAACCAGCAACCAGCAACCATCTCTTCCAACCGCCCACAGATAGCGACGGCGTCGCTGTACGTGCACTTAGATGCCTCACGTTGCCAGCTTTTTACTTCTTGCTTTTTGCTTTATTATTCTGGTGGCTGCGGTGTGCGGAGCATTGTGGGAGGGGGGATAAATTGTGTAAATGTGAAAATGAGTTTTTCCTAGTTGGCAGGCGGCAAAATTAAATTTTTATCTGAAAATATATACTACTGGTGTGTCGGAGAAGAGTGGCAAAGAGGAGGGGGGCGAAGAATGAGCGAAAATATTGCAACAATAAATATTGTATATTCGTACGTAAATTGTGTGTTGCCAAAGCCGCAACGGAGCTGAACATATGCTGCCGTTAAACGATTTTCATTGCGTTATGGAAAGTTATACTCACAGTTCGAGCCTTCGCCCCCGCCTCCCGCCTCCTGTTTCGCCTTTCCCCTCCCCGCTTTCCTTGCATTATCTTACTCCTTCGCACTTCGCAGATTCGATTCGATTCATGTGTTGTTGTGAATATAAACAAAACTAGCCGATTTGTTTATACTCAAGTGTTTCGCTTGAATGGCAAGCGCCAAACAATAACAACAATCTGTGGAATGGCCCTAAAGCCAGTGCGAAACACAATATAAACAACGATAATTACGCATACGCCTTGTTGACATTCGAGGCGCACGGATCGCCATTGAAGGCAGGCGCCGCAAATATGCCGAGCATGTGAATATACACATACGTATTACGTGCATGAGTGTGAGTATCAAAATGTGAATTTATGAATTTAAGTGTATTAATAGATGATTGTTGTAAAATAATTAAAAACAGAAAGCATCCGAAGGCAACACACACATAATACACACACACACATCCCACATGAGTAAGAGTTTATTTTGGTGTGCAGCGCTTTTTGAATTTTGCTAAATTAAAAATAAAATTCATACGCACGCATATAGCGGAGCTGTAAGAGTGTGTCCATGGCATCACGCTGCACTGCAGCCGCAGTTTGCCGGCTATTTCAGTTGGCCCACATAACCGAGCGGGCGAGTGAGCGAGCGAGAGAGCGGAAGAGCGAAATTGAGAGAGAGCAGCCTTGCAACTCATCAGCCACTCAGCTCATTTGGTCTCTCTCCTTGCCGCTCTCACTTGTGCTCATTGAAAACAAATGCTATTTTAAGGTCTTTGGGAAAACCACCTGATAAAAAGAAATAAATGGAAATACTCGACCAAGAGCCCAGCCCGTTGAAGCAACAGACCATAGCCGGCTGATATTTTAGACGTTTTGCTCTCGATGCTCTGTTTATTTTGAATTCCCAGTTTGCCGTTTGCGCTTAAGTATTTATTTAATAAATGCCTAAAACAAGCCATAACAGCCACTTAGCTCTGCCCGGCGAATGCAACTGTTGTGCCCGGGCGTTAAACACTCTTGATTTAATGCTGGCATCTTAATGCGATTGTTTAAGCAACAAACATAAGGTGCCAGCCATTTCCTGTCTGTGTTTACATATGCCGCAATTTTGAATTACAAATAATGAAATTTATAAGAGAAACAACTCTAAAAGCACAATTAAATTGTGCTTTCAAAGGTAGTTAGTTCATAAATGTGAATTGCTTAATGAAACAAATAAATAATAATGAAATTTCAGTGGATGCAATAAAAGTTGTTATTTAAATTTATTTCATTTGATCCGAATTCAATTTTATTTAGAAATTTCACTTGCAATTTTCAAACCCAATCATTTATGTGTCTAACTGTTGACTTTCTTTTTTTAATATTTATTATCTACAATAACTCGCAACTAGAGCAGTGCTCTGCAATATTCTGTTTGTTCAACAACTTTCCCAATTAGCCGAGCAACTTTCCAATGTGGCTGCTAAATAAAGAACCAAAACAATTCTTGTTTTGTTTACAAACACAAATTGATTGCCAAGCGCTTTCAATTATCGTCTGCTTGTTATTTGCATTCCCGAAAGTGAGTGCGAGAGCAAGTACTCGAAGTGCTCACTCACGCTGTCGATGCACGAGTATTTCCTAATTTAAAGTTCGCTTTCGAGTGCGTCTGTCAGATGCACATACATAAATACATAAATGCTTGCACAAGCTGGCTGCACAATTTAGCGTCAGTTTGTGTCACGCACAATACCGATAAACAGCGAAGGGAAAGTGAAAGGGAGAATGGCAAAAACGGAGAAACGCGGAAAGGGGCAGAACAATGCTTTATGTGCCATGCAAATGTCAAGATGTTGCCGGTTCGCTGACGCACTACAGTTGCGCTCTAAACGTGGTTAGAACAATAGACAGTCAAGTTGTAACTTTGCTGCCTGCAGGCTAACGACAACGAATGCATTCATGCATGACGCGTGCATCCACACACACACACACATACTCACTCACTCACTCTCACACTCACTCACTCACTCACTCGCACACTCAGTCACTCAGTCTTAATTGTTTTTCGCCTTTTGCTTGGCTGCGCCCTTTGACAGGACTCAGTGCAGCTCGGGCGCAGCGAAACGAGATAATCTGCCAGCAATTGCTGAGCTGAGCACTTGTCTGCTGTATGCTACATTATAGTCGTGCCTCCTTGGCTACTCTCTGCGAGTTTCTCTCTCCTCGGAGAGTGACGCAGCGCTGCCTACTTTCAGGCGCAAATTATACAAATTGTGAGTGTCCATGTGGGACAACGACTCGCAACTCGCTTGTTTGCCGCTCGTTATTCCTACACATGTGTATGCTGCATGCAACAAATTAGAGGCACTCTTGTTGCTTGCTCAATTCAATTACACTTTTGAGTATGCAAACAGTAAGCACACACACACACACACAAAAGTGTTACCCACTGTGTCCAGTCCAGGGCTCAACGACGTTGTCAACATCCCTCTCAGCGTCGTGTCCTGCTGCCGTGGGCTAATCGATACAACGCTCGGCGGGTTGCCTGTTTGCAAATGTGCCACAAAATGCCGCAATTGTCAATCAATTGCATGGAAATTATGTCAGTCCTAAGCACGGACCTCTCTAGGTCTCTAGGCTCATGCTGATTCCATCTCCACAGCTCTCTCTCTCTCTCTGTTTGTTGAAGTCGCCTGTCAGTGGCAGTCGCCAAAGAGGAATTGAAAAGTCGTCACATACACAAACACCAACGAAAATGGAAAAAAATACATGGTTGGGCTGCCAACTGCAGTGTCTGCTTGAGTTGTGTAAACAGTTTGTGATAATCTCACTTGAGCGCAAAGCATTCCCAGCTAGACCGACGAAAAAAGAAAGTGAAAGATGAAAAAAAAGCATACGCCACGTTTGTCGAGTTGATGGTAATGACGACGTTGATGTGATGAGTGTGATTATACAGCCAATGCTTAACGCTTAAAGTGTGCTTATGACAACATCAACATCTCTATAAACACTCCACACTCACACACAGAGACTCATCCTCGACCACATTCGCATTCGTGTATAAGTAAATATTTTGAGAAGGCGACGCAAACATAACTATAAATATAGTTTATACGCCAACAGTTTTGTGAGCTCCAAAAGTGAAAGAAAATAAGATATGTGCTTGGGGTTTTTAGCGACACAAATGACAAAGCACTTTGATTTGATTCCCTACACAAATAAAAGAGAGATGGCGAAAAATAATAGACAATTTGTGAATTATTTGCAACTCAAGTATTGCTATATTTAGTTTAGATAAGTTATGATTAAATAAATACTTAAATAAGATTTATATATTCTATTATAATAATATTTTTTGTTTAATTATCAATTAAATACGAATTAGATATTTATTATATCATAAATAGGCATATAACACTTTCTGGTCAGCTCTTGCTCAACTGCACTCATCGCGATCTTCTTGTACGCATAAACATTCTGTTAGAGTGAAGTGGACGAACACTTTTCTGTAAGCGGTTTAAATTGGACATTTTACTGCCGCAAACTCGTATTTTGCAGCCAAAGCCAATCAACAATCCAAGTAAAGAGCCATCATTTAGTGTGTGTTGCGAAACTGAAGTGGAAGATGGGATTTCCATATGGTAAGAATTGCTGGACAAAGAGCAATTCAAATAAATAAATAATAAATAATAATACGAACGCGAATGCGAATGTGAATGCGAGTATATGGCATAGAATGGATAGATATATGAAAGAGTTGAAACACTTAAATTTACGACCAAAGCGATTTATATTATTTATCTTTGTTTTAATATTTATTTGATACTGATGTTCATTGCTGACGATTGCCATTTCTCTTTAAGTTATAAAGGCCATTCATAGACTATTTATTGTCTCTTTTCTAGCTATGCAAATTAATAGACAACTTAAAATTGACTTGGAAATTTCCACACAGCATGCGGTTTATAGTCACAGGGTATCTGTTAGTCATGCCCATTTCGCGATCGCTCTCACATGGGCACAATGAACATAATTTCATAATTTTTACGACAAGTGCTGCGAGGCATTGAATGCCTTATGGAAGTACTCTAGGAGCATTTCTAGGAGCCGACGCACATAAAAATTGATTTGTATATTTATGAATCAAATAAACTTTTAAATTTTATTGATTTGTTTGTGATTGCCGAATACTCTGACTACTGCTGATTTTTTTTTTTTTTTCGAATAATTTCGAGTGCCTTTCGAGTTTTACCATCAGCTTTTATTACCCTTCCCCTGCTTCCTTTCAGCATTCATCCATTCCTCAATTATTTTTGCTACTAGAGAAATTGGAGCTTGATTAGATTTTGGAAAGAGCTGCCAAGTGACAAAAGTTCATGGCGGCTTTTAAGCAAATTGAAAATCACAAATGAATGAGATGCTTACCAAAAGTAAACTCAAGTATTTTAGGCCTTATTTAGAGTTAGAGTTATTTATAGCCGAGCGCGTCAAATGCACCCGAAAATAAGAAAGAGCCAAATAAAAGGTAAATTTTGTCGTAAAACAAAAGGATGCGAACCAAGTTTCCTTTTGCGAATGTAAGCAAAAATAACACACAAAAGACAGGAGACAGCCAGCACCTGAAGTTGCGGTTGAGTGCGCTCATTAAATAGTAAAGGAGCTCATCCACAACAGAGCAAAAAGGATTCACAGGATATACAACATGGCCATAAGCCATACCACTCCAATCGTTAGCGCACATTGAGAGATGGCCGCATTATTGACGGTTCAGGCATTATTAATTATTTGAGCAGCTTTTCTGCCTGCTGGGTAATGAGAAAACATAGCAGGACATCAACTACAAAGATGTCCAACTGAACAAGAACAAGCAGCAGCAGCAGCAGCAGCAACAGCAGCAGCAACACAAGAACTGGGCAGGTGCGCAATTGAACGCAACTCTGGCAGGCAAGCAGCTTGTTTCCGACTCTCGCTGCTCACGTCCTTGTCCCGCTGCGTGAGCTGAGCTGTGTACTGCGAACCTTCAGGCAAATATTTATAATATATACAGTGTTGCCTCACATGCACATCTGCACAAGCTGAGTACTTGCTGTAAATATTCTGTTGCCGTTGTTGTTGTTATTGTTGCTGTTGCACTGCACACACACACACCCTTTCAACGGCCTGCGGTGCCTTTTGCTTGGTGCTCGTTTCAGCATTTCAGTTAAAATGGAGCCATATGTTACCATTACGAGCTACGTGTTTCAGATAGCTAAAAGCACGAAATGGCAGCACAGTAGAGCAACATGAAGTAAACCTTAAGATTAAAACGAAATCGAAGAAGCTGATGGATACTAGCAATAAAAAGTCGTGGGAGAAATTCAAGCTTAATGTAAGCATTCAATTTAATCACAATTATTTGTTTTCGGGAGAGCCATCGACCAACATTTTCTACTCAGATTGTATTAATGATTACCTTTCATCTTATAAGTAATTTCTGAGCTAAGCAATTACTTTTAAAAGTATAATTATATATTTACAAATAAAGGCAGTGCATACATTATAACTGAGGCCACTGGCTTCCAAGTTCACTGTAGTCAGCGTCACCTGTAGCTAGGTTTATGCACGTCCTTTCGGATGCAGCAGCTGTGACATAAATAAACAAATAGCAACGCTGGCAAGCAGGAACCAGACAACGTTTCCACTACCACTACCAGGGCGGTGTGCTTGCAACAGAATGTGCGGCAACAATGGAGCTGCAGCAGATAAAGTAACGGCGCACATGAAGCTCGTGTGGCCATTACCTGAGCCTGGACAAGTGCACGAGCGAGGATTTGCCCTGCAGACTTTAATACGAAACAGCAAGAACAGTAAAAAGCAGGCAGGGATCAAAATCAGCTGTCGCAGCATCGACTTCCAAATGGGAGTAAGCTGGGGGTCGACATCGCCATGGAAATCGTTGAAGTTGAAGTCTGAGTTTGACCTCGTCCCGTTTTCGTGTTTTTGTTGTAGCTCACTTTACATTTTATTCACGGCGAGCACAGAAAAAAATTGCATTTTTCAATTTCCTTAGAAGTTTTGATCTGAGCCAGTACGACAAGCATTTCCCCCTCACATTTTTGGCCAGTCTCCACTTCACAGTCGACTGCTATTTTCGCTGGCTTTCGTTCGTTGTGCTTGTTATCTCTATTTTGCGGTGGTGTTGCGACAGGCCGAAAGGATGTTATCGCTTCTCGCTCGCATGGCGCAAACTTTGCGACAAGTTGCGCCCCTCACTGTCTTCCTCGCCCTCCATTTGATGCCTGTATGTGCAGCTGACAGTAACAAGTTGAACAAAGCGCCAGCGCTTTTAACTTTATTAAGATATCACAAACATACGCATACGCCCCAGTCACGCCCACTGGGCTGTGGCACGCTTCAATGGACTTTTCATACAATTTGAAGCAATGACAAGCAGCAGATGATGAAGCAGCAACAGCAGCAGCAGAAGGGGTTTTCCTTAATTGAATTTCAACGCCATTAAAAAAGAATTATGCCAGCCCGTTATGTGAGAAGATACGAATTGCAAGATGCCAGTTGCTGGTTTCTTGGCTGCCTTGCCACAGAGTGTTGCTTAGATGATTATTCTAGCAGTCATTATGAGCTTCTATTATCATAATGCTGATGCTGATGCTGATGACGCTAATGGTGGCTGCAGCAGCCTTGACAGCCCCACTTTACCCAACTCTCCCCTCGGGCTTGCTTCTCGTAATTACAGCCAGCTCAGCTGACAGCCGAGGCTAACGGCGGCAACAGAGGTGCAGCCAGTCTAGAGGAATGCGAAAGAGGAGACAACCGCAGCCGCAACCGCATTGCGAGGCGGGCAGGAAGAAGTCTGTGGTGTTGATGAAAGCCTGAGCTGCGAATGCTTGAACTCAGTGGAGCGGAGTAATTATTGCATATGCACTGCGCAAAAAGAAGGTTTTACAGATGTAAATATACTCGCAATTAGTTGGCTTCATTAACAAAAGCTGACTAATCTTATAAGCTTGAGTTTAAAGGGGATTATTAATTAAGTTTGAAATGAATGAAATATTTGTACACTGCAAGGAAAAGAGTTGCGAAATACCTTGAACGGGAAAATGTGTCATTTATAAAATAAATCTATGGAAATAATTGATTAAAGATAACATATATCTTGGCTTCTTACTGATAAAGACTACAATAAAATAACGACAATTCTTGTAGATTGATAGAAAACAATTTATTTAATTAATCAAAATCCTGCATCTAATTCTAACTTGTTCGTCTAATTATGTTACAACTAAAGCATTAGTTTTCTTAATTTTATAAAAATTTAAAATATTTTCCAATAAGAAATAAACATTCCTTTCAAATGTGTTTCCAGTATTATTAAACTTATTATGTAAGTTTACGACAACAAATTTAATTATTTTTACCTGCTATTTTGTTTAACTTTTTCGCTTCATTATTTGCTTGGAACTTTTCGCAACAATCAAATTTATTCAATTTCCTCGATTCCCTTCTTGTGGTTCTTAAATTAATTTTCAATGAAAAGTTCGCAGTACTTTCCGTAAACTTTTCAGAACCTCTCTCGATATTTAAACTGTAAGCCTTTGGCTGCTGGTCGTTGCGGTTGCAACATGTCAACACGCCACAAAACCTAGACGCAAGCTACAAGCAATTGCATTTAAGCATTTTGCAACGCGTCGTGCACTTTAAGTGCCGTGTCGTGCAATTAAAGACAAAGCGAAGGAGAGGGCAATTAGTTTCAAGTATTTGTTGTAGCGGGGCATTTAGCATAAATGCGTTGCCATTTGGCGAGAGTATCAAATGAGAGAGCCGCGTTTATCCGGCAAAGTAGCCAAGGCGAAGCGGAAACGGAAATAGAAATGGAAACAGAAACAGAATCAGCAGCGACACTACAGCGGAGATGAAAGCAACTTTCGTATATTTACTTGACGATGGGCAATATAATTAATCTTTTGCCCTCGTTGGGGTGAAAAAACAGAGATTAATTATGTTGCGTATACGAGGCGTGGGCTCTTGGACTGGGCGTGAGCCATTGACACTCAATTCATTCAAAACACAAGACATCAACATGAATATATGCGAGCATATGTTGTGGGGTAAGTTTAAAGCTTGCGCATTAATAATACATGAGGCCAGGCAGCGGAGGCACCAGAGTCAGCAGCAGCAACCGCTTTCAGGCCGCCTTGGGCGGCAAGGACATCGACAGCGGCTCCAGCAGTCTGTGACAGCAGTCGGGTAGCGCAGCATGTTGTTGGCGGTTTGCCGCTCCAGTTGTCCAATTGAAAGAGCATTTTTGTGGCGCGCACGCTGCCTCAGCCATTTCTTGGCAGCCATTTCGTGACCTGCCGGCGACAAAACAAGCGCTAAAGGGGCGCACGGTAGCCGACAACGACAACGACAACGACAATGGCAGACGACGACGACGTCGACGGCGCACACGAAAAGTTTTGACGGCTTCTGCCAAAGTCGTCTTCTCCCTTTTCAATTGTGTGTTTGTTCGCGCTTTAAAACTGCTTTGGCTACGCCCACGTATACTTGATTTTTTTTGGGCTTGTGCACCTGCAGAATGCAGAAGTCAGAAAACAGCAAAATACTAAACAGCAAAGAGCAAAGCAGTAAGCAGAAAGCAGAAAACAGAAGGCAGTAAGCACTTTGCGCCTCATGTCAGGAGGCGACTTGGAACGATGACTGTTGAACTCCCACGCGAAACGAGCGCAAGAACAAAACGCGTCGCATGTGTGCCAAAAAAAAAAAGTGAAGAAAAACATGAAAGCAAACAGCAGGCAGCGAGGAGCAGGGAGCAGCAGGCAGGAAAAGCAGCCTAGCGAGAGCAATAACGAAATGTTGCTCGGGATTTGCCTCAGAGTCGTTGCCATTGATTTTTATCGTGCCGCTGTGCCGCAAAAAAAAGAAACAAAACCAAAAAGCACATAAAACAACAATAAATAAGAAGTATGAAACAAGTCGATGGCGAAATAGACTCGTAACTCACAACTACTCGAAGAGTGGAAGAGAGAGAGAGCGAGCGAGTTTACTTGCTTTAACTCACTGAGGAATCCGAGTTAAAACTTTTTGCAAATCATCAAAAGTGCATTCAGAAGTGGCAAAGGAATGCGCATTGTGACTGTGAATGTGGATGTGACTGTAACTCTGACTGTGGATGCGGACACACTCGTAACTCACATGCGAATGCTTATAGCTCTTGCTCTGCCTGCGAGCCTGAGTCTGACTTTGGCTGTGTTGTAGTTTGTCATATGCACTCGGCTGCTTGCCAAATATTGATTATGCCTTCAAAAAATGAATGGAAGCGCTCGCTTCGCTGACTTTGCCTAAGTGGAAAAAGGCGCAGCAGCAATCGGTTCATCATGGAGATGGAAGCGGCGACGGCGACGGAGACGAAGACGGAGATGGAGCCGTTAGCTGCCAACGTATGCGCGTCATCGGGCAAAGGACATCCGGGATAACTAATGCACAAAGGCATCTACTAAAAAAGAACTATTCTAAATATATACTATACCACACAATCTGCTTGCCACAAAATGTGTCAAGTGAACTGACAAAAGTGGCATAAACTTTGCCATTAGCTGGCCCCAATTCAAGTTAACAACTTTAATGGTCCAAGAACGCGACGCTCTCTCCACCCTCTATCTCTTCATTTCAGCAACTCTTGTGTATCGCAGCTGTCAGTCAGGATAATGACGCGACCCAAAGCTGAATGGCAAAAGTTTACTGTTAAATGTGTCATGACTCTTAAGTTGTAATCGCATTCACACACAGACTGAAAACGTAAAAAGTATTTGCAACTTTTTTACTTTACTTCTGCTTAGTGGGTCATCATTTTAATGTGTCAATCAAGTGAAAGTTGAATAAACTACAGTTGCAACTGATGAACTGCGACTCCCAAGGTAAGCTGCCATATACTCAATACGTATACGTAATGAGTTATGTCGACACACAAACACACAGTCGTACTTTAAACTTCGTAGGTTAATGAGCCGCGAAACTTTCGCAATGTTGAAAATATTCCTGTGAGTATTTCAACTAATGCAATTCGACATTTGTGCTGACAAGTTGAAGAAGTCAATTACAGCTTAATTTAAATTGAAGTTAATGCGGTTTTATAAAGTATTAAGAGAGTATTTTATTTGACATAAAATATAGTAAAATGTTAGTCAACTTTAGAGAGAATTGTTTGATGACATATTTTTATAACTGAACTATTTGTTTAGCAGTTTTAAATTGCATATTCTTAAAGTATTTACATTTGGAATGTAAGAAACAAATAACGACAAATTTTAGCTGGGATGCAGTTTCCTTATATTGATCAGTCTTAATCATTCATTAAATAGCTGGCTCCCAAATACTGATTCAATATTTCAAAGACAAATTGAGCACATGGAAAATAGACTGAAATCTGCATGAACAAGAGGTGATGGAATTGCCGTCTTGAAATAACCGAGTTTCGAAGAGCAGAAATGTGTGAATGAATCTGCTCCACTTCTGTGTTGTTTCTGTATGCTTAATGTATTTTCGATGTCCATCAATATTGTTTGCTAGCTATTAAAATAGACAAGCCAACTCTGTGTTCGCATTTATTGCAAGCTGCCAGCGAATAATTCGTGCCATTCAGTTGCGAGCTTGGGTAAATTCAAGTGAACAATTCAGGAGGAACAATGCAAGGATATGAGAGGACACGAGTATGCAATGCTCCTCCCAATGGGGGCGCTGCTCCAGTATTTTTCTGTAAATTGGTGAAGACGCCTTCTCCGTCTATTTTTTTAAGGGCTGCCACGCCCGTGTGCTGACAATGAAATTGCGAGGCCATTAAGAGCCGTGCACTCGCCTTGTCACATTTGTTTACACTTGTGCAGCATTTTTGTTGTTACTTAGCCGCTTTTGCGCTTTTTATTTTATCACCTGTGAGGTTGTTGGGGAGAGTTTTTGAATTTTATGGCATTGACTCGCCCACCGATAATGGATAAAAGTAATCGCACCCTTCACTCAAATTGTCAAGACTCATAAATTTGAGCGAACTCAAACACACACATACATACATACATACATACATACACACATATAGCTTATCAGTCTATCGGCCAGGATGGGCGGCTGATTGCTTATCGAGCTCACGTAGCAAACTGCAGGCAAAAAGCCGAAAACCCAAAGCAAAACGTCCCTAATGCCATTTGACAAGTTTGAAATGTGTTTGCTCAGCTTGTGTAATTGTTATTGATAAAGAGCGTCAACGGAGAACATACAAAAATAGATGTTGTTTGTGTTGTGGGAGTAAACTTCCCACTGGTGGCCCCAGCTGCCACAAGGGTGGCAGAGTAAAGTACCTAAAGTAGCATGTCAAATTACAACGCTAATTGACTCATAAAGCTGAGGCAACGACTGCAGCCAGTTGTAGTTGTTTGTAGTTGTTTCTGTTGGTGCTTATGCCATGCCAAGCAATATGCAAAGTTGCCCAAATTAGTCAAAATATCGATTGAATTAACATAATTTGCCACACACCCGCTCGACGACAAATTACACATACGCCCCGCACCGCATCACGCACCAAAAAAAATAGGAAATTTATTCGAATACGCTTATGAAATTTGCAAGTCAAAGTCTGACTGACGTACTTACCTGACTGAGAAGTACACGCACAGTTGTATATCGAGTTATGTATATATATATATATGTATATATAGTATTTGCTGGTCTAGTTAAAGGCTATAGTTTAGAGACAGAGTGAGAGTGTTTTAGAGATGAAACGTTGCTTTCGCTTTCAGTTTCGCTGTCGCGTTCGCTTTCGCTTTGCTTTACTTTTGCTTTTGCTGTCGGTTTAAGCCCACACACTGGGACGCGTTTTCAATCTTGTGCAGCTCGGGCTTACATTTTATGCCGTCGAATTTGTCACAGACACACGCGCGCTTTACGAGGCTACGGATACAAAGATACATTTGTATATAGATATCTACGTGTATATATGTAAATGTGTATAAATAAATGTATTTATATTTAGTAGGCTTCACCGAGCTCAATTATTGCAGAAACACACTTTCACACAATGCTGTTCTTGGCCGCAATTTGCATTGAGAATTGGCCCTAAGCGCAGCAGGACACCATTCACCACACAAAAATACACACACACACACAGCTCAGAGCACACAAAACACCATAACTAATATGACTACTAAACAATAAAACAACAAAAAAAAACCCAAAAAATATATGTAAAAGAATAGAAAAGACAGGCAAAGAAAAGGAAATTGTGTGAGCGTGTGTATAACTCGACATCTTTTCCATTTAGATCTGAGGGCAAGAAAGGCAAACAGTTCTGCTATTTTTCGTGTGGTAGCTGGAGACAAATAAAAACTTATTCCGTTGTCATTTATGGTAATGCGTATACGCCGTGTTGGTCACGAGTTTTCTATGAAATTTACAGACGTATATCTAGAAGCCAGAGACTGACTGCCTGAGTTTCGACTGAGTTTCAGTTTCAGTTTCAGCTTGCGCTGCTCGTCTCGTTTTCGTTTCATTTCATTTGTCTCCGCATTCGCGTCCGTTTGTCTGCACTGCTGTACGCCTATCTGTCTGCGTTTTGGCTGCCAGTCCCCCCCGCTCCCCTGCAACTCCACCAACGTCCTCCTCGACTACTTTCCCTTCAACCGCTCCCCTCTCGCTCTCACGCGTTGTTGGTGTTTGCGCTGGGTACACGCCTTACTTTCAAAGCACATTCATTTCACACACGCAATTTCTGCAGCTGCTTGTCAAACACTTTATTTATTTTTTGTTTTTTTTTTTTGGTCAATATTTATAATTATTTTTACATTATTTGGCTATGTAGCCAGTTGAGAATTTGTGCAAAGTGTTAAATGAATCAAAAGTATTTTTGGTGTTGTGCATTTACATGCTACGGTCTTTGGTTCTTTCCGCTTTTCACAAGTATCCAGCACAACACGCTCCAAAGTTTAGCCACGAACTGAGCCAGCCAAGGCGAAACTTCACATCAAGAAGCGAAAAAAGAACCCAAAAAGCGCTGGGAAATACAACAACAATAGAGTAAGACCGAGAGGCTTCCTTTCCAATGCTTGCGGACAATCCTTTGCACGAGGACGAAACACGAGCGCACACACACATCCACACACATACACACAGCTAACACGGAATGTGTTATTTTGGAAGCTTTGACAATGTTGTTGCCTGGAAAACTCTTTGAGCTCTCGCGCTCTCTTCAGCCACCACTCTCTCGACGGCTGCTCTCTCTCCGACTCTCCCAATCTCCCACTCTCTTGCTCTCTGCATTGTGCGTGTCCTGCGCTCTCCTGTGTGTCAAGTCGCTTGTTACCAACTTGGTGATAGCCAAGTTTGTACAATTTAGTCACTAAATGCGTCAAGTGAACTGAGCTGAGATGCCATTATGCAGCACATTTGGAAATTTCGTTCGTTTATTTGGCTGATACAATTTTTTGTGTGTCTTTTGTTTTTGTTTTCAGTTTTGAAAAAGTTTTAGAATATTTATTGGCCATGCTTTTTTCGCTTTTTTGTGCGGGCGCACAGAGAATCGCGTTAAAAATAGATGCCGCAGGCCTCGCCAGCAGCGACGGCGACGGTGACGACGGCGGTGACAGCGACAGCGACAGCGACAAAGAATGAGACGGAGACAGCGACGTTAACAGCGCCGTCAGCAGCGACAGCATCAAGTTCAGACTGCGGCCTGATGGACAGACGCAGAGACGGCACATGGACACACTTGATGGGACTGCGGTGGCCAAGGGGGGAAAAACAGGGGCAACTTTTGACCTTAGTCAAATGAAAACGTGACACTGTTTCGTGTGTTTGTGCGTCTGTCATTCTGTTAACAGTTTATGCCTGGCTAATTGGCCTGCCCTTTGGGCAACCGATGAGACACACTTTGGCCAAAGCGTCTAACGAATTATTAATGCAACTGCAAACTTGCCACTGCCAATGGCCACTGCGACTAACTGTTAACTCAAGCTACTAGCTAATTACAATTGCTGCATTAATAATAACTTACTAACTGACTAAAGGACTAACTGACTGACTGTCGCGGGCTCAAGCACAACAAACAGGCAGGCCAAGTCAGCTCGACGCCGCGCCCTGTTTGACGCACACTCATGAATTTATGCGCCCTCTTAACCGCTTCCCCGTTCCTCCCTTTGTCCCCTTATGTTTCTACTGCTCAGCGCTTTTATGATTATTGCGACGCCGCGTCTGCGTCTGGCCCGTGTTTTTCTGCCCCAAACTGACGCCATCCGCTTGACGCCCCTCTTCTGCCCCCCGCCAGAGCTGTTGTCAATCATAACCCCAGCTCCAACCCTTGGCTAGATGGAAGAGATTTTTGTTATAGGCTGCGCTGCTGCCGCTTGCCACTTGCCGCTTACCGCTTGGCAATTTGTTGTTGTGTGTTGTTTGTTGTTTGCCTAGTTTTCTCGATTTTTGTGCCATTTATCTGTTGTAAGTGGCCGTCTTCAAGTTTGCCGGAAAGGGGCGCAAACGGGAGGCGCCACACTTAATAGCGAGGGCAGAACACCAGAACATCAGAACACCAGAACACCAGGACAGCTGGACAACGAGACAGCGGAACTCGGAGCGAGCATCAGTTGTGATTGGGCCATAGTGAAAGTCCTTTGCGGATGCGGCAGGCATTATTAATGTGCAGACATTTGATTGCGGGCCCCCATGCGCCACTTAGGATTAGGACTAGCGTTCGCTTCCAGCTCACTGTGTGACTGTGTCCTTTTGCCAGGCGAAAATCAACTCATCCCCCTTCAACTTTGCCCCTTCCCCCAATCTTTACTATTCTCAATGCTCTCGTATGTGTGTGCGTGTGTGTGAAGAAAAATCAATGGATTGCCTTTGGCTGCTGTGTGTGTTTTTAGCATTTCTTTTTTTCCTATTGCCGCCGCTGCTTTTCTGCACTTTTAAACGCGTCACAAGAAATTTGCGATACAAATATTTGGCCCAGCTGTATGTTGTCCATGCCTATGTGTGTCTGTGTCAGCGTGTGTCTGCGTGTCTTTGAGCTTTTCCTCTACTATTTTCTTGTCTTGTGCCTTTTAGTTCGCACTTGATTTATTTGACGCTTATAGCTTAATTTTTTATTATTCACTAATATTTTTGGCTTCGCCGTTTCTCTCAATTTATCTTAATTTTTTTCTATTTTTTGCATTTGTCGTGGATTTTTCATATAATTTTCTTGGCTGATTTTGCGGCGACACTTTGACTTGCACTTACACGCATCGACTGCGGCATCGGACACCGCATCGGACGGACGCTTCGATTCGGTTTTCAAGGTGCACACGATGGTTGCACTCAACATTTAATCTCGCCACGCTGATTTACATTCAATATTTTTTGTTTTGATTTAATTTGGATTTTTGTATTTTGAATTTTGATTTTCACTTCTACTGTTTGTTTTTGAATTTTATTTGCGAGTCTTTTTTTTGTTGGGTTTTCGTTGAGTATTCGGTATTGGCGACGCCACACGTCACGACACGTCCGTTTACAGCTGTGGTCGTTACTCCACTGAACACACCGCATACACTCAACACTCGAGCACTGAACACCGAACAACGAACGCTGAACGCTGAGCAACGAACACTGAACACTGAACACTAATAATGGCGTTGGCAATGGCGACCGCATCAACATTTTCACAATAGCAGGAAAAACTTTTTCACGCGCTTTTCTCTCTCTCTCTCTCTCTCTCTCGCTCTCTCTCGCACTCTCGCTCTCAGGCGCGCTCTCACTCTTCGCCTTTGCTGTGGCCCATTCTTTAGCTCTCGCACTCTCTGCTTTTGGTTGTTGTTGGTATTGTTGTTGATGTTGCTGTTATTATTGTTATGGTTGCGGCTGCTTTGCTTTGAGTGATAAACCCAAAAGCGACCCAGACCCATAGAGAATGCGTTAATTTTCGTCTCTTCCTTCTGCTAGTTAACTTTTTTTGTCGGACTTTTTATTTTTTGTTTTTGGCAGCGTTTTCATTCATTGTCAAGTTGCCATAATTTTGCTGGGGTTTCTTTTGCTATCAGTTTGGTGGGAGTTTTTCCTCATATTTTGTGCTTTGTGTTCCTTTTCTGTTTTTGTGTTTTTCTTTTTTTTTTTGCCTGGCTTTTATTATTTATGGTCACTTAGTTAGGGCACGTGACAGTTCATTATGCATAAATTTAAAGCATATGGATCTGCTGTCTTTCTGCCATTGGCTTTTTATCGCTTATTTAATATGTAACATATGTATGTCACTGTGTTTGCGAGTGTGTTTTTGTCAAACGAAAACTTTTTCGGGCTTCGTCAGCAATGAATATAAATTACCAATGTGCTGACAGCATTTTGACATTTCAGCTAGGGAAAACCTTTTCCAAAACTTCCATTCCTCCATCGAAATTGAGATATATTTTCGAATAAATAATGGAAGCTGTTAGACAAGCTTAGCAATTTGTTCCCAAATTATTGAATTTAAGTGTGACACATTTATTTTAATTATTTGCCAAAACACTTTTCAAATATTTTCTATCGTATATACTATGAATTAATTTGTCATTTGTGTACAAATTATTGAATTTAAATAGTTACAGATTATTTTCTCAACGTTTTGTTTGCAATTAAAACATCGCTATGATCTTCCAAAATTGCAGATTGTGTAAAGAATAATGTAATACACTATATATGTGGACTTCAACATACATTATTTTCAAAATTCATTGTACAAAATTTCAGATTTTTTATTAGCCGACAAGTAAAAAAAATATATAATTTCACTCAATTGTAAATTTTCCCTAACTAATTGATATTTAATTATGTTTAAAAAATATTTGAATACTCCAAACTAAGTCTTCATCTTAGCGGTCAGCTTTTGTCATGCACTGTCGTAGACAGCACGTAACACAACCAATCAGATTATACAATCAGCTATCTCACTCTCACGTTAGCTGCTAAGCAAACGCACGCGTTTTGTGTGCGATTCAGACGCCTTTTTGCTGCAGCGGTCTTTGGACTTGTATTAAATGAATAAAATTGATGAATGCGCCCAACATGATTAAGGTTTTTGGTTTGTTGCAGCAATTAGGCAAACGGTTGATCGTTTTTTTGGACCAGGGCTGCGATCTTGATAATGACTGTGAATCGATGTCGACAATCGTGCTATCGAACCACAATCGCTCTGAAGCAGAAAGAAAAAAATAAAAAACGCAGAGAGCAACAAGTTGATGTTTTCATTAGTCAACGATGGGGCGCAGATGACGGCCTGTAAGTCAGTTGGTCAGCTAGCCTCTAATTAACAATTTCGTAATTGAAACTAAGGCCTGGCCAGCGGCTGTTGGGCCGAGACAAGGCGAGACGACACAAGACATAAGACGTAAGATATAAGATATAAGGCAAGTCAGGAGGAGGGCCCTACACTGTGAGTTACGTGTCTCTGGCTTTGCCAAATGGTCCCGATACATTGGCGTAGGGCTTTTTGATTAATGAGCAGCTTAAGTGATACCGGGCAGCTGCCTACCCCCTACGCCTCCCAGCCCCTCCATAGTTGGCCACGATTTGCCCTCTCTCCGTGAGCAAACAACTGAACTGAAGAAGAAAGACAAGCCCAGCTGATGAAGTCACTAATTTGACTTAAAAACGCATTAAAAACCATTTTCGATAAAAGCCCCACAACCACACACGATCGATCGCAGGGTTTTTCCGTATTTCGTTTTATATGCCCGTAATCGGCCACACTTCGCCTCCATTCCGTTCCGTTCCAATCCGATCCATTGTGAAAGTTGTGCAAAAAAGCACAAACAAAATAATCTAACAAACAAATGCCGACGCCTTGCTATCAATAATTATGCTTACCAATATTTAGGCTTTTAAGAAGTTAACAGGAATTTCTAGTTCCTTCAATATTTCCCAAACTTAATTTAGTCTTCAGTCTTGAATAAGAAATAGGTTCACGAAAGCAAAGTAAAAGCTAAGCCACATTCTTTGGTCTGGGGCTATTATAGCAAACTAATAATTAAGGCAATGCCAATCTACAATTTCCCTCATGCTTAAAATATTCAATAATTTTTAATATTACACTTGCCTATAAATTCAATATATTTTATTTTTACCAATATTTTTGAATGAGTAAACTTTCGTCTGTTACAATACAAATGTAACTACAATTCATATATAAATTTGCAGTTTTTAACTGAATTGAAGTTTGGAACATCCCTGCACAGTAAGTCTCATAAAAAAATAATTTGCAAACATAAATGGCAAAAGAAGATTATTTATTACAATATTTTGGTGAAGAAAAAACTTGTGTGCAAAAATTGATTTAAATGGACTGTAAATTAAAAATCGAAGCACGCAAAAACAAAAAACTGGAGATGCGCTGAAGCCTCCCACAAACATTCGTGGTGTTTGGAGCGTCATTAAAACGCCTTTTGTGTAGCATAGCGTAGCGTTTGGCCCAGAGACAGACGACCATAGAAGTTTGCATTTAAAGATGTCTTTTTGCCAAAAAGTAACAACAGCAGCAGCAGCCTCAAGAAATTCCACCAGTGTGTGTGTGTGTTCGTGTTTGTGTTTGTATGGTGAAGAGATAAAAGCTGAAATAACCTTCATTGGCCATAAAAATCAAAAGCATCAGCTAACAATGAATTGTGTCTATGGCCAGCAACAAAAGCAGCAAAAGCAAATACCAAAATCAACAACAACAATACACAGCGATGAACACTAAAAAAAAAACCAAAAGCAACAAAAAATGGCAGTCAGCGCAAAAATAAATTTACAATTTAAATAAATTCACTTTATTACAGTTTCGCATATTCGCGACAATGTAAAACAAATAATAAAAATTGACAATAAATAAAATAAAGTCCGCTTTATTGTTCGAAATGGCCTGTCGGGGCAGCTAATGAACTTCCGGTGTTTGCTGACTGTGCCAAGATGCGACAACGTTTAGGCATCGCTCAGATATTGATGGAGATAAAGATACAGATAGAGATACAAAAGCAAAAGCAACTATTCCGATGCACTATGAATCATTTCGTGGGCCCTGCGCCAAAAGTTCATAGGCTGTGCGATCAGCCAGCAGACACCCTACGATCCTTTCGCTCTCACACGATCGTGCACTCCCTCGCTCTCTGTCTCTCTCTCTCTCTCTCTCTCTCTCTCTCTCTCTCTCTCTCTATCTATCTCTCAGTCGGGCTGTCTGTCTCGCAGTGCAGTTGACTAACCGGCATGACGTCTGTCATATCGTTGTTGTTGTTGCTGTTGTTGCTGCTGACGCGGGCTTCATAGACCCGACTGCGCGCCCAGCGTGAAGCCAAGTTTTGGCCCCACGCTCAGTTGGCTACGAGCTGCAGCCGCGATTGGGCTAGCCGCGTGATACGGAAACCGAAACTCAAATACACACAAGCCGAAATAAAACAAAACAAAAACACAAACAACAACGACAACTAAAAATAACCGAATACGAAACCACTGTCGAAATTAAAATTGAAATCTTGGACTTGGACTCGCGTTGCCTTTCTATGTTTCGAACGTGTTAAGTTTTTTAATTTGTCGCATTTTCAAGTGAATCGTTTTTGCCGCTTAAACGAAACTACCAAAAATCAAAAATTAAAATATCAAATCAAAACAAAGAAGCGAAAACAACAAAAAAATACGTATATCCACATATTTGATAGTTGGGAAAAGAATAAATAAATTGATTAAATTACGAGCATTAATTCTCAATCGCTCGAGTGCAGTGCGAATTTGAAATTGTGTCAAAATTCGGCTAAAGATCAATTGAGATTTTGCGGCTCTCGTTTCGTTTCGATTCAATTCGATTTGGTTTGATTTGATTTGGTTCGGTTTTGCATGCCATCGCAATAACTGAAAGCATTTTTATTTATAAATAGTAAGCATTAGGTGAGTAATTAATTATTGCATATTAATTTCAATTTGTCGCCGTCAGCGCCAAAACAAATGAAATACAATTAATTCAACGCGATGATGCTCGGTGAGGACAAACATCCGACTGATTTATTATAACATTTTTAGATTTGTACGCAAACTTTGAAGCACATGTAACAAAAAATTTAAATGAAAAAACGCAGACACACACTCACATACTACACACACATAGATGGACAGAGAAATAAACCTCAGAAATTAAATAAAATGAAGCCAATGAAACAAAAACAAAGCACAGACAAGAGTAACAACACAAACAACAAACATTGACAGCCTTGAAAAGTCGTGCTTAATTTCTCAGTTATACTCAAGTATAAAATATATGCTTAAAAAATTATAATGAAGCGATCTTTTGGTATTGGTATTTCGGTATTTATATCGGTCCATTGTCTTTCCGAGCTGCCAAAATCCCAACCAAGCGCCTGCCTCTCCATGAGTGTGTGTGCACCGTGTGTGAGTAGTGTGTGTGCGTGTGAGCTGCCAAATTAGTGCCAAATTAAGTTAAATCATTTTTATTGAAGTCCAAATTAATGGGTGAAAGCTAAACTAATTGATCCACGGACAAGAGCGAGTGGGAGTTGGAGTTGGTGTATTATGGAAGCTTGTGGAAAATTTGATTGAATCACTTTGAGGCAGTAACCAGAATTCCGTGATGTTGCAACCTTTGCGAGATCTCACACATATGTTGCCATAAAACCTTTAAGCTCAAAGCTGACAGAGACTGATCGACAAATAGACTGACGAACAGTCGGACAGACAGATGAGAGACAGAGAGACAACTTTAACTTCAGCTCGAACATATCTTTGTTGTTATTCCCTCGACAAGGGCAAAATTATATCAGCAATTAATCGTCAGGTTTTTTTAGTTTCTTCTTATTGTATTTTTTGTGGATTTTATTGCGAATTTCAATGTACATTGGAATCTCAGTTTTTAGCTTCACCGAACTCTCTGTGATTTACGATATTGAGCTGGAAAAGCGTAAAAGGAGATTGCGATTCTTAAACAAGAAATAGATTGCACAACATGTATTTATAGAAAAATGCAAAATTGTTGATCAAACTGGCTCCAAAGTTGAATGAAATTAGTCTACCTAGACCTTTAACCTTTATAGCAAAGTCACAAATGGAAACGAACTATTTGTTTTGAATATTGAATGGTAGATATTGCTTTAACCAATTGGTGTTACTTTATTAATTACTTACTTTTGAATTATACCTTTGGGAATAAAATCGAAAAATGATGTTATAAAGTTTATAAGCTCAAAACCTGCATCTTCTTCAAGTTCATTATATCGAAAAATCTCAATTCAATATGCATAATTATCGAATTTACTACCAAACATTTTGCATATTGATAAAAATGTGAAAACAATAATTTTTGGCCATAATAATAATTTGTTTATTGTGGCCATATAATTTGTGAGCCATTATCGCGTTACGTCAAGTTCAACTAATTATGCAAAAATGCATTCATGAGTGGGCATGTGTTCTTGGTTGGCTTTTAGCAGCTTGCGAATTGCCTCGTTGCGAAATACGGTCGCAATTTTCTATGCATTTTTATTTTTTGGACAAATGACTTAATGCCGTGCAAATGGCTAAATACTCAATAAGCCATAAAATTGCTCGAACAGCAGCCAAAAAGACATCGACAATGACAACGACAACGACAACGACAACAAAAGGTAATTTTATGATTTATGAGCTGATGAACAGGCTGTGTGCTGTGGTCGTAGCTGTGACTTTAAGCGGCGCCTGCGCAACATGGGAAATACCAAGTGGCATGGTGTGCGCCGAGGCGTGGGTGCAACTAAGTATGTGTCAGAGTTGAGTTGAGCCGAGTCCAAATGCTTGTTGGGCGATTCGACACCATTAGCAGATGGAGGCGATGAATGACGACAATGTCGCTAAATGGCCAAATGCCCAAATGGCACAACTGCCGCAAATGGTCCAAATACTGCTGTTGTTGCTCGAGTGTCGTGTTCATTTGCGCATGGAATTTTATGGGCCTTTTGTTGTGGCTGAGGCTTTTGTGTGCTTATGTGCGGCGTTTCATAGTTGATTGATTTATGAAAAACGAAAGTGACAAGCTGTCCAAGCTGTACAATTCACAGCCTCCAGCCAGCGCCAAGTCGAAGCCTTGACCATGCTCAACGATCCCGGAAATCCTATCAGCCCAAGCAACATTACGAGACCACACCACACAACACCTCACTAGACACATTATAGCAGGGCAGCAGCAGCAGGTGTCTGCCTGTCGCTGGTTCTATTGAAACGCAATGACATGACGTGGCTGATTCAAAACAGCCTGTTGTCTGTATCTAATTGTAGTTTGTTTTTTTGTTATATTGATCTCTTGGATCTATAACACTTGGCCTGGCACTGAGAGACACACGCTTGTCACGGAATCCGGTTTTCATACGTCGAGTCGATCGCATTGTTTGGATTTGATTTGCTTTGCTCTTGATTTGAGCAGCCTTTTCAGCGTTTTATTTCATTTTTTCTTTCTTCTTTTTGTTGGAATTTATTTTCTGATTATCATTTTAATATTTATTTTTATTATTTTTATTCTTTTTTATTTGCGGTAGCTGCTCGATTCGTAACGGTTATCAAGACTGGGGACTTACATGCGCCCAAAACACGCAAACACACAAAACTTAATTAGCTCATTAAGTTGCTTAATTGGCTCTATTTAATCATAATATTCTATTTGGGAATTGCCCGTTAAATATTGCAATTTAATTATAGACTATGCTCTAATTCTAATTTGCATCTGCAGCAACTGCTTCAATTAACAGCTATTTAATAATCATATCAGGCAGGTTAAACAATTGCAACCATTTGTTAATATTGACAGTCAGCAAACTGTTTGAGATGGCAATTAAAACGCCCACCGACAACAATCGATGAGTGCAGCAACTGCAGCTGGAATTGCCTATTGTATTAGCAGCCTTTGACTTGTGATTTACGACCAAGTCGAGTCGAGTGCGGGGCGTGGAATATTGGTTATTGGTCGGGTTGCTAACATCAGCGTCTTCACTTTCACTTTTAGCAATTTATTTTCGCAATTGTTGACTCGCATCGTATCGCATCACATCGTATCGCATCGCATCGCGTCGTCTCGACTCGACTCGACACGACTCGCAACCTCAACTGAACTCGACCGCCTTTAATAAAATTAGCGCCTTTGAGGTTCCCAACTTTAACTCCATCTGCAACTTCGAGCGAGTGAAGCGAGTGTGTGTCTAAAAAATGTGTGTGGAAAACACTTAATATTGTTGTCATTCTTCACACTGCAATTGTTTGCTCTACAAATGGCGTGAAGTTTTCCATTTTCCGCGTCAACGCTGAGCTGCGAAAATGTATGAAAAGCAAACGTCAAGTCTTTGGATTGCATCATTTGTAGAGGTTGCTGAAATCGAGCTTAGGCTTAGCTAATTAACAAATAGTACATTGAGGTAGTTCAACTTTGCATTGCAACTAACATGATGAATGAAATTATAAATGGAAATAGAAACTACAGTGAATGAATTGAAATAGAAATTGTCAGTAAAAATTATAAATCTTTTGTCTAGGAACAATGTGTGTAATATTGAAAGTATTTTGTTAAAAGCCAAAATTATTCACTTGTACTTTGTAATACATCGCAGCTGTCTTTCTCTTTAAACCTAGTTCAATTTTATTACAAATGATGAATTTGTAGCCAGATTTATTATATTAATCATTCGTGTTAATTCATACCTAACACAATTTTTCAGCAAAGATAATATACGATTTTAACCATTTTTTAGAAAAAAAAACCGGGGTGTAAACCATAAATTTTTTATTTTTTTTTATATTTTTTTTTTAGGGGGAAATTATTGGAAGTTACAGGGGAACAAAATTATTCTTTTCTCATTCAGAAGATAGATTAACACAAGCGCTTAGTTTACTAAAGGTTTTGTGAGGGCACACCATTTTCATTTTTCTAATATTGTGTGGCACGAACGAAACGTTACGCCATTTTGAAAATTACCATTCATATACCCTATTTATGTATGTAGTTATCCAACATTGTCAATTAAAATCAAACCTCAATCTAGGTAGAAACACACATTATGTAAAAATGATTTCACTACGATGCATAATTATATATAATACACACGTCCAGCGAATTCAGGCAGAGTTTGTATGGTGGCATATCGGAGCAGAGGCATCGATTATAGCTTTTGTGTCCCATTAATCTGTACACACTGAAAAGATCTGCTTCAGGTATAAGTTAATGGCAAGTTAATGGCATACTGCGTACACAAATGGCGAAACAAGTTGACTTTGTATAATTGATACGTACATAATTAAGTGATTTATTGCAATTTCTCCTCCCAAAAAAAGAGACGTAAAGCTTCATCTAAAATCCAAACCATTACCCGACACTCACTTTCAGCTCATCAGCCAAAACTGACATCACACCGCTGCCGATCAAGCCAAAAATAAAAAAATAAATAAAAAATAAAAGCAATAACAAAAACAAGAAAACACAAAAACTATCTGAAGTCAAGTCAAGTTGGGTAGCTGAAGCTGAACAGAAAACGCAAATGCAAATGCAAATCCCGAAAACCCAACGACGAATGAATTGACAATGACAAAGAGTATTACACGCCTCCGTCTCCGTCTCCACACTTCTAGTAGTTTTAGTGGAATTCTCTTTACCTATGTGGTGAGTGATGCCTCTCCCTCTGCTCCCCCTGCTCTTGGAGCGAATCCATTCATAGACGATTGAACTCTTGCAGATATTAGCTTGTACTACAGCCGCCCTCAGCTCACCGCCGTCATGCGGCTTATATGGCGCACCGCCTTGCCAGTTTTTGCCAGCGCCGCCAGGACAGACGCCCAAGTAAGTAGGAGTTTCATACATATCTAATATTCATTCTGACGATGTCTTCTTGGCTTACAGCTGCGCCAGGCCCGGCAAAACCTATTGCGAGCATGTCGATAACTATCCCACGTAAGTTGTAGCTCGCTGCGAGCCGGCTAATGGCCACACAATGCCAACACACATAAATAACACATTTAATGTGCCAGCCACAACAACAACAACAACACGAGGAAACCACAGCCAACAAATAAATGCAAATGCATTTCAAACAAATGTTTGGCCGTTGGCTTAATACCGACCGACCAAAAATCCAAAATCAAAAACTGCCGAAAAAAAAATAACAAAAAGTAGAAACTTGTTTTTGCATCGTCTACATTCATATTGACTAGACCTGTTGGGTGCTAGTTGCTAGCTGCTAACTAACTGCTTTTGCTGTTTCCGCGACGCCAGCTCACGTACTCGCAAGATGCTCAGTTGGTTGGAGCTGAAGCTGTGATGCCGTGATGCTGTGGTTGCTGCTGTGGTTGATGCTGCTCGACCAGCTGGCAGAGCTCCTTGACCCAATAAACTTGAATTGACAGTTCAAGACACTTTGTCTGTGACGACGCACCGCGTGCTTCTCGAATATTTATGAATGCCTCTCTGCATAACTTAGCATTTTTATACACTACCTCACGGGCATATCAGCTAGAGCAAAGGGAAAGTTTCGCTAATATTCTAGACGATTGCAAATGTCGTTTGAGACTGTAGTTGACAGTAATTGGAATTGTTTTCTTAGCAGACAAAGGCGTCTTTTCAAGATTCACATTATTTATTTATTTAGCAATAGATCATATGAGTAAGCTTTGCTTTAGAAGTTTTACTTGCTGTGGAACACTACCAAGAGAAAGCAGTGCACTTCTATAAGCAGTGCAGTTTGAAATTCAAGTTGCCCACAAATGTTTTCCAACGTTGTGAACCTTTAGTTGCTTCTAAGTTATATAGTTAATTGGCCAAGTTAAAGGAATATTTACTTTAAAATAAACCAAAAGAGCATTCGCGTGTCGTGGCCGCAAGAATCGTGTTGTTGTTGATCATATTCAAATGAGTTGGATTTGGGCTTGTTTCCGAAGTCCGGCGTGGCTATCCACATGTGTTGCTATTTTTAGAGAAATTTCTTCGATTTAAATAAAATGTGCGTTAGTTGCTGCGACTGCACGCAATGATAATGATAATGATAATGTGCATGTTAATGCTCATGATAAGCCCGACGCCGAACTAAGGCCGCAATTTGGCGCCAGTCTGAGCAATTAAGTAGTCATTTTTATGATGCCTACGGAATTCGGTGATTGCATAATTCTAAAAAGAGAAAAACAAAAAATATAAATAAAAGACAACAAAAACACCAAACAATAATAAATAAATAAATATCCACGAAATTCCGTATGGGAAATGCCGGAGGCCGTTTTCACCTCAAGTTTTATATTATTTTTGATTATAGTTGTGGCCGTTGTGGCACGTGACGGGCATGCGCGATGGCGGTCCGTTGATAAGAAGTGCGACTGTGAGTGCGAGTGCGAGTACTCATATCAATTTATGAATAACTGTAATTGTATTTACGCTGCGATCGCCTGCATATTAAACATGATTTAACGGCACTATGCTCACTTGTCCGCCTTCCTGTCCGTCTTCCTCTCCACCACTTCAACGTCTTTCTCGACCTCTCTTGGCGTTGCATAAACCTGCGTCAATTTGAAGTGCATGTTCCCATGTTTGAGCACAAAGCAATCGATGCAAACAGATCTGTTGCATCATCACCTGCATTGTCTTATGTCTGCTCAGACACTCAAGCATTGTGTACTCTACTTGCAGATATCTCATCAAGAGTCTCGTACGCAAATGGGGCTACGAGGCGGCCTCTTTGCTGGTGGACGAGACCTGGGAGGAGTTCACGTCGGTCACGTCCGTCTTCTATGATCCCAAGTACATATTTCCGCAGCGTGACTATGCCAATGCACCCGACTTCAATGGCTACAGCTATCAGACGCCATTTGGCGGCGTGCCACACCGTGGCGCGGGCAACTCGCTCTTTGCCCCACACGCCACCACCGAGACACCCACGTGAGTAGCTCCACTGCTCGACACTCTCAATTTTAAGCACCTTGCCCTTCCAGCTATCTGCTATACACCTCAGCGGGTCAGCGTCAGGGCAACCATCAGTCGTCTGGAGCCGGAAACGGCTCCGGAGCTGGAGCTGGTGCGTCGTCGGGGCTGTACTACAACAATGCGGGCAAGACGCCGTATAATGCCACGCTCTGGCTGAAGCGCCTCGTGCGCGATCTGAGTCTCAAGCAGAAGGCCATTCAGGCCACAGCCGAGCAGCTCGAGTTGGCGAAGCAGCAGCTCGTCGAGCATCAGCTGGAGGCGAAGCAGGAGCTGGAGCTGGAGAAGAAGCAGGAGCAGGAGGAGCGCAACACGCGTGATGTGTCGCTCAACATGGATCTCTTAGACATTGTGGGTGTCAGCGACAACGACAACAACAACAACAATAACAACAACAACAGTAATAACAAGAAAGTGCAACGCACCAAGCGACAGAGTCCAACGCGCTCGACGCTCTGCGAAACCACATCGCAGTTTATAACGCCACAAGCGGCGCTCAACTCTCGCGGCAATTGGATGTTTGTAGTGAACGAGGAGAACACCGCCCGTCAAATGGTGAAGGCGGAGCTCTGTGCGTAAGTATTTCAAAGTAACTTCTACATTTTCACCCTCGACGCGTTTTACACGCGTTTTCTGTTAGATAACAGTGGTCTGTTAGCTCGAATTGGTTTGTGTCTTAGCTAAATGGAGAAATGTAATTTGTACAACAAGCAGTGTAGCATGCTTGTCGATATTATCACACTGCTTGTAAACTGCTTCCTGCGACAGATGCGTTTTATGTCGCGCTATTCAAGAAAGGCATGATATATTATGTTGGAAGAACAATAACAAAACATGGTATTAGAACCTTTTTGAGGACGTTGTAGTCAAGTGAGAAAATGGAAGAGACTTAAATTGTCACTCTGAGTAGTTAACTTTCATCTGTCTTGCCTTGTTTTGTTTTAGTTTGTTATAAAAAAAATACAATTGGAAATTTGATAATGTTCATGTACTTTTAAGCTATGAGCAACTTAAATAATTTAGAGATTTTGTTATACAAATAATTGTATTTGCCTAGTTTATTTCCTTAGCAGCCAATAGTGATTTCATCAAAAGGAATTCGCAGTTTTTAAAATTCAGTCCATTGAATTTCAGCACCAATTTTACTTTACTCAAACAAACACATGAATAGTAATTTTACTCATGGAATTTGTTCAATGTTTTTCTGACTGTTCTCACTATTAATTGATTCAATGCTCAAACCATTTTTATATGAAAAAAAAAGTGTTCACGTTTTCCATAATTCTAAAAGGGGATTTTGTTCTCTATTCTTTTTATTTGGTGTTTATTATTATTCTTTTGTGATAATGGTTAATTGATTTCGACACAACACTTGCAACCAGTGCAAAGGTATCGCTATCAGCAGATCCCCTCTCCCGCAGTCGAGACGCAGCAGGACAGCGTTGAAATGCCGTGTATAAGAATATTCCCCTTAACGCGGTGAATGTGCTGACGAGTTAGTTAGGGGAACCCTCTATGCAGTACCCTATGGGCATGGGTATTGACATGGGCTTCGACTCGGCTTCGGCTGCAGCTTGGGTTTGGGTTTGGGTTTGCGTTTGGGCTTGGGTCTGGGCACGTGGGCAGAACTGCAAGTAGATGTATGCATGGGTATGTGTGGCATGGCCAGGTTTTGTGTCATAATTGCGGCTAAACGAATTATAACACCCCGAAAAGAGAGCAGAAGATTGACATTCATGTCGTTCCCCCTTTGTCGCCGCTCTCATGCGTGCGCTACTCGAACTCGAAGCAGAACCTTTTAGCCAGCGCAGTGGAATAAAAAGCGCAAACAGCGGTAAAAATAGGGTGACGATTCCGCTGTTGAGCCAGTGCAGAGACTGCAGAGAACGGAGTACTGAGAGCTGCAGTCAGTCACATGGACACATGTGTATGCTGGGGTCGGTCAATGCGTGCCCTAATTGTTTGCCCTCGGTGAGCGGCCGCAGCGAGTTGAGGGGCGAGTACTTAGCGCACAATTTGCTTAACCAAATGAGCACCTGAACGCAGTGGCGCATAAATCTTAACCCTGCGTAAGGAACTAGCAACAGCTGGTTGCGATTGAGGCCCAGAATCCCGTTGCTCGCTTTGCCAGCCGCGGCTCCTTATCAATTATTGTGCGATTCCCGTTTTAACGAGTTCGTTAAACTTTCAACTTTGCAGCCGGCGCTTCTCTCAGTTTTTTTTTTTTGTTTTTCTTTTTTGTGTTGTTTTTTATCCGAGAGCGTTTGGACCATGGACCTTTCGCGGTTATTTATGGGTTCGGCCCACAACTAAATTTTCTACAGTTGTTGATTTTTCGCATTTGGTTGTTGTTTTCTGCTCTTTGCCTCTCCTGTACTCCATGTGTATTTCCGTTTTGCTTTAGTTATAATTTTCCCTGGCCGTTACAGCTCAAAGTCATGCTCGAACCTGTGCGACTTGCCCAATGGATATAGCTCACAGTGCGAGCAGAAGTTCGTACAAAAACGTTTAATTGCGCTGCAGGGCAACGGCCAAAATCTCTACACGGACACGTTCTGGTTTCCCAGTTGTTGCGTCTGCACGATAGCCGCAAATTAAGCGGCGGCAGCCGACACAACAACAGCAGCAGCAGCAACAACACGAACAATAACAAGAGCTGAAGCTGCAGCAGCAGCAGCAGCTGGATCGCAGTGGGAGCAACAGGACCGGAACCGGGCCCAATGTCCACTGGGCGAGTGCGAGGACAGAGGACAGCAAAAATACAGGGGGGCAGCAACAGCAACAGCGACAGCAACAGCAACAGCAACAACGACGACGGAACAGTGACAGAGCAGAGAACTCTATTTTGGACAGTCGACGTCCGCTTGTCGTCGACGCCGTCGTCATCATCGTCATCAGCATAATTATTGGGCGTTGAAATTCGATATGAAAATGATTTTTGCAGCACATAATTGATAACTAAATTTAAAAACAACAAAAACACTCTCACACATACACACACCACTTCATATACACGCACACACACACACACACACACACGCACGCATGTACTGTAGTTTTACATTTAATTTAAAAACACAAAACAGAGAAGAAAAACAACATCAACAAAAGGCAGCATAATGGAAATACTATTCAATAAACGAACGAAATAATTAGAAATCGAAATTTTTCAATGGAAATTGCAACACGACTCGGGGATGCACTATACTGAATAAATCTAAACGATGGGAATGGAGTTCAATAACAAGGTAAGCTACCTACGTACATAATACTTCAGCCATCAAAAGTAGTCGTGATTACATCGAAATATCTATATAGAATATTCTAAAGTGCTTATTGTTAGTCAAATAAATTTAAATTTCAGTTTTTAGGTAAGTATTTAACAGTTCTTTATACCATAAACTGCAATAAACAAAATAATTTATTATCCAAATCAAACATTTTGTTCACAGCAGACATTTTCTACAATCTTCTGCAATATTGAACTCGGTTTCGTCCTTATCAAGTCGTATGGAACAATTTAGCAAGTTATTTAAATGGTACCTTTATCATTAATAATCTAGCAAGTGCGTTTATTCCCCTTTTACATTTCGCATTACTCGTGTTACCTTCTCTCACTCTTCCCATCATTGTCTCGAATTGTCACTGCAATCGTCAGCAGTTTGCAATATGCAAATCGTCAAATTGATGATTGAGCCCTGGGCAGCAATGCGGTATTATAATTAATGGATTTTTCGGTGTGACGCAGTTAAATAATAATTGCAAATACAACAGTAATATTGGCAGCGACAATGCAGCGAACAGCGCTGACAAACACCTGCTGCTGCTGCTGCTGCTGCTGCTACAATTGGAATTATGTTTCATAAATCCAAAAACAATAATCGTAAAATAACATCAGGTGTCACGCGCAAAATGCACCACAGCACAGTCGAAACAAAAACCCAAGCGAAAAGGGCCCTCGCTCAATCGGAGGGCTGAATGCATCATCGATTGATGGCAATGCCATCTCTCCATCGCCATCGCCATCGCCATCGCAATGGAATTGCAGCAGGCCGAATGACGAATATTTCCCAGATCCCTCATGCGTCTGTTGTGTTTGCTGCATGCAGCCCCAATCGCTGGCAGAGGAAGTTTTGTTCATTGCGCTTACGATAATAATGATGCTTTGGCAAAAAAAACACGAACTTTTACAAAATTTATGTTTCTGGTCAAACATATTTACTTTGCAAAAAAAAACTTGTTTAATTAAAATATGTCATTGTTAAAATAAAGTCTACAAAAGCTGTGCTAATGAATTCAATGTACATTTCAAATTTATCTGAAAAATAACACATGCTTAAATTTGAATCAGTTTGCATATTCAAATCAAGCTTCTCGCTCTTCCAATAATTTTATCAATTACAAACTAAAATGCATTTTGGTATGGGCTGTAAAATCGTTATAGAACATATATATTTATCTTAAAGATTTCAGCAAAAATCATATAATTTTAACTGATGGTTATCGCTGCTATAAACATCTATGTTAGACCTCTTTGAGGTAGCTCGCTGAAATTTCGCGCGTGAACAATAAGAATATTAATTGCTAGATTAAGTTGACAACGTGTGCAACGAGTTTCAGATGCGAATATACCCCTTAATTGCGCTGCAGTGTGTGCGTTTTAATGGCAGGACAATTTAGGAGGCAAGGTGCAACAGCCTCGGCCTTAGTTTGCCTTACCTGTTGTGGAAATCTGCACACAGTTTGCGGCAAATGCCAAGCGAGACTGCAGCTACACACAATGCACAAACTGGCGCAGTCGGACATACCCACCCACTGTGCAACACACAGAGTGACTGAGTTTGAGTGCGTGTGTGTGTGTGAGGGTTAATTTGTGCGTATGTGTGTGAGAGTATTGAGTTTTAGCAATGATTAGCATCACGAAATGGAAAAGCATTGTTCCAATACGCAGCAGAGCGTCCACATCCAAATCCAGGTAAAGGACAATGAACAGGGAAACGAGCTAGAGCCAACGACATTGACAAATCTCCAGGTAATGCCAAAGCAACAGAGAGAGAGAGAAAGGGAGAAAGAGAGACAAACAACACAACACAACACAACACAAAAAAAGTGTAACGAGGGAGAGAGAGCAGCAGAGATTTGCCACAATTAAAACGACAGTCAGTCAGCTGGCTGCAGCAACAACGAAATCCAATCGAATTGTCTAAGATTTAAATGCGAATGCGTCCAGCTTAAACTCCAAAGTGGTCAGCGACATTGGCAACGTCATCGCAATTCATCGCTCAGTTCTGCTCGTTGTCCAGTTTCAGTTGCAGCTTCAGCTTCAGCACCGACTTTGACTTTGGGTTCAAGTCCATTGAGGAGCAGCTGAAGTTTTTTGTTTTTAGCCAGAGCAAAAATAAATGCCTGGCAACGACCACAGAGCGAGAGCGGCAGAGAGCGAGCCACGTATGACGAGAGACAGAGAGAGAGAGAGAGAGAGAGAGAGAGATAGAGAGCGAGAGGGTGGCAAACGGAAGCAGCAAAGCGCACAAAACAGCAACAGCAACAGCAACAGCAATAATAATGCAGCAGCAGAGACAGCCACAGCGACTGCGACAGCAACAGCGACGTCGACGTCGACGCTGGCTGCGACGCAGGCAACCGTTGCGTTGTGTATAAAAATTTAACATCTGCTCCTTTCATGATTTCGGAAAACTCAAAACTCGTACGACAGCAACAACAACAACAACTGGGCTGTAATGGAACAAATACAAATGTGTGTGCGAGTGTGTGTGTGAGTGTGCGTGTGTGTGTGTGTGTTGATGTTCTTGCTGCTGGCTGTTAATGCATTTGGCTTGCGTTACTCGTATTACGTGTGCATTTGTGCCGCAGAAAGATCTCTTCTCGTTTTGTGTTGTGTTTTGTTTTTTTTTATTGTTGCCGCAGCAACAACAAGAACAACATCCAGAACTCGAGGAGTCGCTACGCTTTGCTCGCTCGCGAGCACTGCTCACAGGACATAGACCGGATGGGTCCTTGATGACGGACCCGAATGACTCGCGTGCATTCAACTTCAACTTTAGCTCCAGCTTCAACTCGCTGCCAAGGCGCAAGCAACTAACAACTTCGACTCTAGTTCAAACTGCAGCTTCAGCTCCGCTGACAGAACTTTGAGCTTGCCGCATGCGGTAAAGTGTTGCTATTACCGTTGCGCTGCAGCCTTTGTTGCCGCTATCGCCGCCGCTATCGTTGCCTGCTGCTTTCCTACCCTTACGCTTAAGAGTATTATGATTTTATCGGAATTCGCAGCCAACATTTCTTATAGCAACGACTTTGATGTGCCTCGCCCATCAAAAAAGGATTGATTTCAGCTATCATGGGAACTTCACGCAAATCTGCAAGATACTATGGGAAACCTTTTTCTTTTTTCTTTTGATCTTAAATTAGTAGTATTTGCATAATTAGCATAAATATTCAAATCATTACATAATTAATAACTGCTCTTTTATAATAAGCACTTTTTTCTTTGAGTATTTAATGGAAACCTTGTTGAACTTTCATAATATATAACATATAAGACAGATTATTATGAAGATTGTAAAGAACTCTATAATATTGTAGTTGAACTGAAAATATTTGACAAATATTTTCACTGAAAAACTTATTAGCAAATTTGTAGTAAGCTATAATTATGTCTATTCTGAAATTTGAGATATATTGTAAGCCAAAATCACACGTCAAAAGAATTTAAGGCAACTTTCAAATATATAAAAGTGCAACTTTGAAATTGCAAGACTTGTCAAATTGTAACTAGAGTATTTGCGCATCGACTAGCTTTGAAACTTCTGACACTTGTGAGTTTTTCTTCATTTTTTCTTGATTTTTTTGCAAGTCTCGCAACGTGCAACATGCAGCGCGCGTTTGTTTCATTTTTCAAATACTTTGCTGCTACTGTCAGATACTTTGGCCTTGTTGTTGCGCTTTGTTGTTGCTGCCTGCCTGCCGCATGTAATGTGAATGTCCTTTGTTGCCTGACAAAGGACAAACACACAGAGCAGTTTAGTGAAGGAGAACGAAAGACAGAGACAGAAAGAGTGGAAGAGTGGGAGAGAGAGAGAGAGAGAGCAGGCGCTTGAGTAACTTTGTTGCACGCACAACTTGCAGCAAACTTGCGTCTACTTTTTGCAACGCAATCAAACGGCAAAGTGGCAAAGTCAAGACCAATACGAAGTCCACACTGTGGCAGTGGCACTGGCAACAGCAGCAGCAGCAGCGTCAGTTGGCGCAGCAGTTGCAGTTGCAGTTGCCGCTGTCGTTGCAATGGCTCAACTGCTGTTGCCCCTTGGCCCTGGGTGTTTGCCTCTTGCCTCTTGCCTCTTGCCGGCTGCGTCTTTTGTTTGTGCAGATGCAACTTTAGGAGTCGATTGCGTCTTGGCTTCTCATTCTCTCTCTCTCCCTCTCTCCCTCTCTCCCTCTCTCTCTGTTGCACACTCTATGCTGCCGTCTCTTTCGTTTGCCTTCTGTATTTACCTTGCGAGTGATTTTCATAAGTTAGGTTGCATGCGTTGTGCGCGTGTGTGTGTATGTGTGTGTGTATGTGCGTGTGTGTGTGTGTGTAAGTGTGTGTGTGGCAGGTCAGTGTTGCATGTTCTTTATGCTTGTGCGCATGAGGATAAGCATTAGTCTAAGGGTTGCCTGCCACGATTTCCCATTACGCAATGCAAATAAGCGGGCGCCGTCTCCCTCTGCCTCCATTCCTTTCCGCCCTCTCTGTCTCTCTCTCTCTCTCTCTTTCACCCTACTCTCCCCCTTCACGACTCCCCTTGCTTTGCGTGCTCATTCCATGCCGTTTCCCACGCCATTCAACAATGCAACTGTCAAGGTTTTGCCTGCTTTTTTGCGCTGTCCAAAAGCCTCTGCTCCCCTCCCCTCGCCCCCTCCCCCATTCTACACATGCACGGGCATCAAAAGGCTCCCGACAACAACAATAACAACAACAACAAGTAGAACGAAAACGTCAGGACAACGACAAGCTTAAAACTGCATGGCCGAAAAAGCAACGCCAGCAAAAACGCACACAAGCTCAACTAATAGTTTGCAGCGGGCGCAAAATATACAAAAAAAAGTGAAATGAAATCAACTGACATATAGAGGCAGCTACAGGCACGAACGAACAGGACGAGAGGCAAGCCAGGGGGGGGCAAAAGGGGGCCAAAGGGGGCCATCGGGGGAGAGCTGTACGAGGGCTCTTTATAAAAGCTGGCAGCAAAAAGTGAAATAAGAAGGCAAATTGTACCAAAATCCCGCAACACAACAGCGGCAGCAGCAGCCAGTGCAATGCCAGGCAAGGATGTGGCACACACACACACACACATTCACAGTTACGCCCACAAGGTCCAGGCTTCAAATAGAAATGAGAACAGCAACAGCAGCAGCAGCAACAGCAACTGCGGGCAGCGACAGCGAAATAAAACCAGAAAATATTCGCTGTTTGTTGCAGTTGTTCTTGCTGTTGCTGTTGCTGTTGCATAGCTCATAGATTGCAAGTTCGCATTGTGCGCGCGAAACTAGGGAAAAAATTTTTTAATTGGAACAACAACTGTACAGGAGACGCAGCGGCAGCAGGGCAGCGGGGCAGCAGCGCCGCAGCAGCAGCAGCAACAGCAACTGCAGCAGCAACAACAACAAGAGCGCACTTCAAACGCCGCATGCTCGTCTTAGTGTGTGTGTGTATATGTGTGAGCAGCGAACGCATGCAGCTGTTCGTGTTTCGCCTGCAGGACTTGTTCGAGCCAGGACACGCAACCGACGACAGCAACAACAAAGCAACAAGCAGCAGCGACTGCGATGGTATGAGTTGCTGATCGAAGGTTGCAATCAAACGCAGCGCAACTTCTCACAACAACAGGGTGACTCGTGTGGATTTAAAAACACCAGACAAACAGCGAAAGTTCTATGAAATTAAATTATAAAATGCATTTTTAGGCAGACAACAAAATAAGTAAAAACATTTTCAAACATGATCTCAAAATAATTGTGTAAATTAATTACGGATCAAAAGAAAAGTTAAAAATATGTATGGAAATTGTAAAACAATAATTGTAAATAAACCGATGTATTTCCTGCTATAAATGCACTAACATAATTGAAATATGGCACAATTTTATGAACCATCAGCTATTATTAAATACAAATGCCTATAAGAAACCAAGCTTAAAATAAGCAAATACACAAATGTTACTTCATCCTTAATTTAAAATAAAGCTTGCACTTTAATGAAATAAATATAGAATCGACTTTCAGCGGCCATTTATTCAACTTAAAAATATATTGAAACATGTAAAAAATTAAAAATAAGAAATGTTTGCTTCACGTGTTTTCGAATAAATTAAATTCAATTTACATGCAATTCCATTAGAGCTGTTTTTATTTGTTGCTGCTGCTTCAGCTGCTGCTGCGAGCATGTTGCGGTTCGATACGAGGTTATGTCGTTACAGCAGCAGCGGGTATGGCGTAGTATATGAAGGCATGTTGTGTTTGGCTGCTGCTGCCGGCACGACGTCGAACCGATGCGTTGCCGCTGCCGCTGCTGCTGCTGCCGCTGCTCGCTGGATTGCTGGTTTGCTGCTGGCGTCGGGGTTGGTTTGCCGTTCGCTTGTGCACGGCACAATCAGTTGTTGTGTATCCTTCGAAGGGTGAAAAGTTTCCTAAATACAAAAACTTTTGCACCGTCGCCGTCGCTCTTCGTACGAGCGCCAGAAACGAGTGCGAGTTGCGAGTTGCGAGTTGCGAGTTGCCTTTCGCCCCGCAGCGAACTGCGTTGTGAATTCTACGGTTATATTTGCGAGTTCTTGACTAACTACTACTAACTGTGCGGAGCGTTGAGCATTGAATGTTGAACGTTGCCATTGCCGTCGCTAACGTCATCAACGTCTTTTGTTGTTTATTTCCGCGTTCAAGTTTTCCTTTTCACACCGAAACAGAGCACAACACACACAAACAACAACAGCAACAACAATTGCAAATGCAATTGCAATTAAATAATTAATTGGTCAAGCAATCGGGATAAATACTTTGATCGGGGATTGCAGTGGAAGAGGAAAACCAGTTTCAAATGTGTTATAACAATTACAACAAATAAAACTGGCAATTATGTTGCTCAAGTGATTAGTGCCAACAACAACAACAACAAACGCCACAAGAGCAACAACAGCAACACCAGCAACATCGATAACAACAACAATTGCAAATGTTAGCACTTTTTTGTTGCAACATTTTCATTTAATTTCCATGCATCTTCGCATCGTTTCTTTGCGTGAATTCTTTTTTCGTGTCGCGTTCGCATCTTTCGCGTTTGCTTTCGCATTCTCAACAGTTAATTCTTAATTCACTTCCTATCTCCCTTCCACCTTAGAGTGCCTCTCGCTCTGGCACTTGTGTTCTCGTTCTCGTTCTCGTTCCCGTTCTCGATATCGAAATCACTTTCGTTTAACGACATTTCGCGCGCGTCTCGCGATCCCCACTTCTTAACGGTTAATTACAAAGTTACAAAGCTTAAGCTTGATCATCCAAAAAAGCTTCGTGATCATTTTGGAGCAACAACAACAACAGCAGCAGCAACAACTTCCCCTCCCAGTGGCAACAGCAGCAACAACAGTCGATCAACGGCAATGGATTAACAACGGTTTGTAACTTCCTAATTGCCACCAAATACATTTGATTCAATTAATTAAATCTAGCAAATAAATTCATAAGCAAACGATTTATGAGAAATCACATTAAAAATTAAATGCGTAGAAATAAAAAAACTTTGTTGTGAAAGAAAAAATGTTATATGAAACTAGCAAAAAATTTTCAAGAAAGGGTTAATTAAAATAAATTTGAAATTTTTTTAAATTTTTTTTTTATTTTAAATTGTTAATTTTTTGGTGAACTACCAGAGTCGTTTAAGAAAGTTAAAGATTTATTTGTGTAATTTTAATTAGAATAGCTCAAGAAGTCTTCTTAAAAAATAAAATACGTTTAAAAGCACATTTTCAATAGGGAATAATTATTATATAAAATGTATCTTAAATATTGTTTATTCCAATAAATAAGCTAAAAAAGATATACATGCAAAGTATCTGCAATTCCGCCGGCAATTCACGCACTTCCAATTGTTAATCGATTTGCCGGTAAATTCGTAGATTCCTCTTAATTTTGGCAGATTTAAGCATCGTGAATGAGGTTCTAAAAACAAGAGGAAGCAAGGGGCACGTAAAAACCTTAAATAGAAATAACAATTATGTTTTGTTTTTGGGGGGAATTTAAGATCAAGTTACAAAAGTCGTGCGCCGCCGGCTGCACTTGCTGTGGATTTCTGTGTTATTCTTGAGACATAAGCAGGCAAATTTAAGCAGATTTATTGACGGATTTGATGACGATGCCTAAAATAAGACAACGACACAAAAAAATACGAAGACGAAAACGACTGAAAACAGTCGACAAATGCAAGCAAAACAAACATGCGAAAAATGAAATAAAATTAAATGAACACAACACAAGACGTTGCCCCATAAAAGAAGAAGAACAACAAACGAATGGCAACAGACTTCGAATTGTTGTTGTTCTTGATGTTATTCTGACTGAGAGTCCCGAAAATTGACACAAAAAGCATTTGAGATGAGTAATGACAATAAACACGCGGCCAACAGCAGCCGAAAACTTGAAAATACAGATACAGCTACAAATACAAATAGAGCAAGACGAAGTAGCGGCAGAATGCCAAAAACTGTTGCTGCCACCAGCAGCAGAAGCAACAACAATTGGAGCTAAAAGCCAGAGCATCACAGACACCGCCAATCCGCTAGATACATTTGTATCTGTGGCGCATATGCGACGACGTTTGTCAAGTTAAATTAAAAAGCAGCTCAAGGCTCCACAGAAGCTGCTGTTGCTGTTGCCGAAGAGTTATGCCCCCTCCACACAGCCTTGGCGAAAACGTGCAAAGAACGTGGAGCAAGCAAATAATAAAACACAAAAGGAAGGAAAGGAATGAAAGAACGAAGCTAAGCACAGCGAAAGCATACGCGAATTTGCAGCAGCTACAGCTACAGATACATTTCAACACTCGCAACTAACTAACAGTAACGTGCGTACTTCAAGGCAACGCGCTGAAACTTCAAGACACACTCAGACTTACACACACACACACACCAACACACGCAGACAGACAGAGACTCATGCAGCCTCTTTTGGCGCGCACAAAACAGAAGCGCCAAAAATAAAATACAAAATACAACGCAAGTGAAAAACTGCAAAAAAAACGAAAGCGAAAAAGCAGCAGAACCAGCCGAAGTACAACAAGAAAGAAGAACACAAACTTCGAGATGAAGTCAGCCCCCAAATGAGGCGTCGTAACATGACAGAGACGCAGCCCACGCCCCGACGTTGAGGCTGAAGCTCCTCAAGCTCGACATGACGCTGACTCTGACGCGGACTCTGACTCTGATGTTGCTGCTGAAGTTGCCTTGACATGGACAATAAAGAGAATTTAAAGCGCCATAGAAGCTGACAACGAAAGCAATGTTAAACAAGCAAAGAATGCTGCAGTCGAGCTTCAGCTCAACAGCGAAACACTCGCAATATATTCTATATATAGAGTATTGCATTTTAGCGTCGATTGCAACTAAAACATATATATTGAACATTAGACAATAATTCGCTTAAGTCATTTAAAATTTTCTTGATTTCTGCTGTTGCCAAATTTGGTGGCGCCAGCTTGAAATATGGGTCTTCAATCGTGTGTTGCTGCATTCTGCATTGCCAGCTACTCGGCATGCTGTTTTACCCCTTCGGTAGCGAGCACAATAAATAATAAAGCAATACAAATTGAGGCAGCCACAGCGAAAACAACAACAACAACAAAAGCAACAGTAGCTGCGGCTGCTGCTGCTACGGCTGCGGCAGTAAAAAGAAGTTCAAGTTCAAGCAGCACAAATGTATCTGTATTTGTATTTGTATCTGTGGCTCGGTGCTGTTTGTGTATCTTGTGCCGTCTTCTTGCTGCACATGCTGCTGCAATTTGTCTGACCAAAAGGCGGCCACATGTGCCGCCAACTGGACGCGCATGTTCACATTGTTGTTGTTGCTTTGGCTGTTGCTGTTGTTGTTTGTGCAGCATCTATTTCTGTTGCGCCGTTTTATGAGTCTTGGATCTGAGAAATGCAGTTGCCGTTTGCAGTTGCATTTGCAGTTGGAGTTGGCGTAGACCCCCAATGAATTAGCGCGTCGGGCTAAAAATAAACTTGGCCGCACGCACGCACATTTGTTGCATATGCCAGTTATAAATACAACGCACACACATTGCCGCACTTGCTACGTTTTCGTTTTCGTTTTCATTCATAAAATAAAAGTAGATGCCAAAAAAGCACGCGCAGGTAGCAAAGAAGGCAGCGCTAAAGGACACGGCAGGCAAATTAAGGCTTTGACCTAGAGAAAAACAAACAACACACACACACTCACACACACACATGCTTACTCGCACACACGCCCACTCAGAGAGCAGCGTGAGCTTGTAACGTTAACGGCAACGTGCGTGACTTTGAAAGTATGAGAATTGACATACTCGTAAATCCGCCTCTACCCAAGACTGTGTGTGTGTGTGTGGGAGTGTGAGTGTGTTTGCGTGAGTGTGTACTCTCTCTCTCTCTCTCTCTCTCTGTGAGGGTGTAACCTGTGTGTGTTTGGTTAGCTCCTTTGCATGGCTTCATTGTGGCACACAGCACGTTTCATTTCATCGCATATTCTGCATACTCCACTGTATTGTGCCCCTTCCAACGGCTCGAATGCCAGTCTCCCCCTCCCCGCACATACAGCGTGCTTGCCGCATCGAATAACTCAATTTACACGTGACACATCGCCAAGTAAATTAACCCATTAGCTGAATCATGATAACTCACTTCAGTCTCGCTTACTTTTGATGCAACACACACAACATACTCCAATTTTACGGCTCTATCAAGTACAGTAGATTCATATTTATAGTTCAACCCCAAAGCACAATTTGCAGCACACACCTAATGATTTTAGTTTGATTTTAAAATGTTGATTTACTACACTTCCATACGTTATTGTGGCTTTTATTTGCTTGCCAATATTTTGCACTTTTTAGGGGCAATTTATTTGAATTAGATTGTGGCAAATAAATGACTTTATTCATACTTCGATTTATGGCCAATAATTGTCAATAGTCCTACAACTATATTCCTTTTTAAATAAGAGACTATATTGAGCTCTCTTGCTCGTAAATATGTTTACAACCGACAGCTACGCAATTTATCTTTTAAGCAGCCTGAAGACTGGCTATACTTTAAAATAGTATCAAATGTTTAAAATATCATGCAAATAAAATGATAAATTAATATGTTGAATATGTAACAAAAAAGGTTGCGATGGAAGTTTTAATTAAATGTGTCGCATCAATGGGTTAAACATGTTTACACCAAAGATAGAAAGGGATATAAATGGCAAGAGGGTAATGCCAAATGTCTCTGCTAAAAAACACGTTAAGACAAAAACACGCAAACGTGGGTGCCTCAAAAAGTGCGCTGAGGGGCTTCTCTGGCATTTGCACCCCGTACCCGTGCCCCGTGTCCAGTTAGCGAGCAGGAAAACTGCATAAAAAACATGTTGTGAAATTGCTAAAAAATGCAATAATGCAATGCTCCCCCAATGCTGTCTGCGTACTCTAGATTTGCATATTAAAAAGTTTTGCTTAATTATGTTGCAATGTCTGTAAATAGCTGAGCACGACATGCTAGAGAGCAAAGATGAGCTGGGAGCTGGCAGCTCATCAGCTCGCATCCATCCATGTGTTATATATGCTATATGTGTTTTAATAAATATTTTAGTATGTTGGATGCTGGATGCGTGGGAGAAACAATTTGAAACAAATTTCATATGCGAGCCAAAAAAAAAAAAAAGAAAGGAAGAAGAAGCGAAAATATCAACGAAAAAGTTGTACGGGAAAACGTCAGAACACATATATTAAAATATTACTTGTTACCATGTACAATGGGAAATACATTTTATAAAGCGAGGGAAGGCGAACAAACACGGAGCGTATGCGCAACATTCGCTTGCAATTGTGCGCTGTGTGTAGTAGCTGTAAAGGGGCTGCTACACGGCCACTTCATTCGAAACAAATGTGGCTGGCAGTGCGTCAGCTTGTCAGGCAGGGCGAAAGACAGTCGGACAGGTAACAGGAGCAGCAGCAGCAGCAGTCGAAATGCTGCCAGTTGCCGCTGCCGCTGCCGCTGCACTTGTAGCAGTTGCTGCCACCGCTCAACAATTGAAAGTCAGCTTGGCTACGCACAGGTAGAACACAGAACACAGAACAGAGAACACAGAACACAGAACGCAGAGCTGCCAATGCTGCTGCTGCTGTTCCTGAGGCTCACCCTCAACCACGCCTCGTCATGCTTGAGCTCCCCCAGAGCATTTCGTCTATTCTGCACATGCAATGTGTGCTCTGTGTGTGTGCAAAGTGTGTGTGTGTAGCCTACTTTATGCAAGCAAGAACGCAGCACAGCACAGCACAGCGTCACCTATATTCGCCAATGTTGCCGCTCTTGTTGTTGTTGCCACTTTTGCCCTGCTGCTTGTGTTTCAAATGACGCATTGTTCGCATACACATTAAATACTACACACACACATGCACACATGCTGTATGTGTGTGTGTGTTAGTGCTGCGTGTTTAATTCGCGAAAAAAATTCCAAATGTTGCAAACTGTGCGGCAGCGACGGCAACTCAAATTGAAGTGAATTGCGCGCATTGTTCATGGCTTCGCTTTTGTAAGCCTCACATGCACACACTTTGATACCACAACACACACACACGCACACACACACATACTAATACTCATGCAAATAGCGCTTGCTCTTATTTGTAAAGCAAACAGAAAACTGAAGCTCGAAAAGTTGTGCGACGAAATTTGACAGGCATTTGAAAGGCTGCCGTTGCTTTTGCTGCTCTTCTGTCGCTCTAAGCTAGCTTATCAGCTGCCAGATAAGATATAGACATTTGATTCCCCAGGCCCACGAGCAGCAGAGGCAGCAGAAGCAGCAGCAGGGGATCTCGGTTATATCACTGGCCGGAAATGAGCGGACGCTTCAGGCTCAGCACACAAAAGTTTCGCTTCAGCATTTCCGATTTGAATAAAGAGCCGGCCATCAAAATGAAAATAAAATAAAGCAGCGCGAAGAAACGAAACGCTGACCGTTGGCTTGATTTATCTTCGCCAGCGAGCCTGCAAAAAGGAAGCGCTAATTGTGCACATGTTGCAACTGCAACTGCAACTTCAACTTTAACTTCAACACACACACACACTACTTGGCTGTGAGTTGGCCTAATTTTGAAATCGGTATCTTTATCGTCGCAAGGCGCAATACTCGTAACTTGTAACTCGCAACGCGCGCCTCGTAACTTGCCACATGCAACTTGCCAACTGTCTCCCCACCTCCCCGCTATTGTTGCTGCCAGTGAACAATGTAAATCTATGAGCAGGATGGCAACGCGAAACGAAGTCGCATAAAACGGAAAGTGCAGCAAATTGTGGCAGCTGCAACATCACATTTTTTTCTTCTCCTTTTTTTCTGCCTTCTTGCTTCTTCTGCTGTTTCGCTTTTGCTTTGCGCATTCGCTGGCGGATCTTAACGCTGTGTTGGCCGTTGGCCTTTTACCGTTTCATTTGCGGCGCGTTGCACATTTGCTGCACTGGACACTGGACGCTGGCCACTGCCACAGTTGATTGGCAAAGAAATTCAAAATACACCCGACAACATAATCAGTCTTTAATTGTCAAATGGCAACACATTGTTGCAAACGGACAAGATGTAAAGAAAAAGAAAAACTTGTAGAAACAAAGTGCCAGAAATTTATGAGCGCGATGAATGGCTTTAAGTATCTGCTGCATATAGTTTATTAACATAGCCGATAAAATTAAAATAAAATGCGGTATGGGGGAGATTCTTTAATGACAGTCAGCAAAGATTGTTTCTATAGCAAATGTTTTTCGCTCAACTTCTGGCGAATGATTCTCTTACAAAGCAAATATTTCTATAAAAAAGAAATACTGATTGCTACACTTTGAAATGTATGGATCAATTCAAAAATTTAAATAGTTTAGAGCTCGTTAAATGATGAGTTTAATTTAGAAATGTAGATATGTAATTGTAATTCACTTGACACTTATTATGTCCATGTCATTGTTCAATATTTTTAAAAATTTCTCTCTTGATTTATATTCCTGCAATTAATACGCAATCATATAAGAAAAATATTTTACACTCTTTTGGTGTTACCACATTAAAATCTTGTTTACATTCAGCTGAAAGTGGATGCTACTTCTTGGCTTTGGCCAAGGGCAATTTTAGCCACTTCAACACCTCAACAAGCCAAAAAACTTTGCTCTAAAGTATCCACACACACTTGCAGAGGGACTCATACACGGAGCCGGCCCATTGAACTTTGTGAAGCGCAACGAAATGTTGGCAGGTTGAAAGTGGATAACAAAAAAAAAAAATAAAAAGAAAAAAACAGCGCAAAAGGCAAAAAGGCAACGGCAAAGGACGCGCAAAAAAATGTACACCTGTGCCGTTTTTTATGGGAATAAAATACAAAATACAAAAGAGACAAGCAACACACACATACACATAGAACAACAACAACAACAAAAAAGAGGAAGAAAGAAAGAAAAAATATAATGCGAGTAACTGCGAAAAAAATGGCGAAAAAAGCAAGAAAATGACAACAGCGACAGCAACTGAAAAACGCAGCAGCAACTGTGACTGTGTGTGTGTGTGTGTGTGCATGTATGTGTCTGTGTATGAGTGTGTGTGTGTGGCAGCTCTTACAAAGCCAAAGCATAACTTACAAGCAACAGCAGCGGCAGCAGCAGCAGCAACGACAACGGCAATAAAAAGTCAGAAGTGAGTGTCCTTTACATTTCGTTGTTGTTGTTGGTGCTGCCTCTGCTGCTGGTGCTGCTGCTGCTGCCTCTGCGATGCTTCCTGCCAGCGCGGTCTTGGACTTGGGCAACGCCGCTCATTATATAGTCAAAGACCATAATTATGTGTTGAAGTTTGTAGATGTTTTAAGTGAGTGAGAGCCAAAGCAGCAGCAACACAGAATAACGATAATGGTTGCAAACAACACCAACAACAGCGACAACAACAACAACAAAAATAATAAAGAAATAACAAAAAAACATACAAAAAGAAACTGGCAAATAAAGTTCCTTGTAAAGTCATTTAGCTGGGCCCAAGTTAGGATAAAAGACGAAGGCACAACAACGATTGCAACTCCTCAAGGAATCGTTCGCTAATCGTTAGCTCTACTTGTTTCGCGTTTTGTTTTCGTCTCACAGGAAACTGGATTCTAACAGCACGACCTGCATTAACATTTCGTTAGCAGCGCTGTTAACAGCGCACATGTTATTCGCGTTATTCTAATTAAGCATTTCACACATTTCTCGTTGCAGCTTTTGAACCAAAGGATTTGAGGAAACCAGCAACAACAACAACAACAACAACTTTGGCATATGAAATTGAAAGAGAAGAAAAGTAAACACAAAATTACTTTTTGGCCAACAATCAAAATTGATACTTGAAGTCAAAAGCAAAGTGCAAGCAATGCATTAAACGAAAGCAACAGTAAAGCAACTAATTATTAATGCTAATTTAATTGTAATAACTTATAAAGCAAATAACATGATAATGTTTAATTAATTTCTAAGCGCAAAAGCAACCAACAAACAAACAAACGGAAGACAAAGATTTTTAAACTTAAGGCCTACAAATATTAAGTAATTTTATTGCATATAACGTATTTCAACTCATTTTCAAGAAAAGCTGCAAACTATTTTTTATATATATTAAAATATTAACAACAACAACAAAACAACAACAAAACAAACAAATAACAAAAGCAAATCAAATTTAAAAGCAAAAACCAGAGTACAAAATTCATAAGCATCAATTTACAACAAACAAACATACAAAAGAAAATAAATAGCAAATAAATCATAATCGACAAATATCAACAAGCTAAATAATCAATTAATATATATACATATATGTATATATATAAATATTAAATAACAAATACAAGTAAACAACGCATACAACAAATACAAATTTACAAATTACAAATTTACAAATTTTTCTAACAAGAAGTCGAAGTCTGAGACACAGCCACAGCACAAAGAAAAACAAAAAACAAACAGCAAAATATATATTACAAATTTAAATTTAATAGACGTATAAATAAAACAATACAAATTACATAGCTGCCGTTTACAAGAGCAACAACAAACAAACAAAAAACAAAAGCATCTTCAACCACGAATAAAGTACAAACAACAAAGATTTTGAATTTTCAAACTTACAAATTTTTAACAAAAAAAAAAAACAAAAACCAATTAATAGTAGCACTTTTACAATAGCAATTATATTGAAAAAAAAAGCAAAAAAGAAAAACATATTTATATAAACTCGTAAACGAATATTTAATGCTTAAGCAATACAATTACACAAATACAATTAAATACAATTTTACATAAATTGCAAAACAAAGAAACAGAGAAAAAACCAAGCACAAACAAACCAGTGAGTTCAAAATACAATTACAAATTTAAAAGTTACAAACGATTAAATTAAAAATAATTCATAATCACAAAATCGAAGAAAAACTACCTCAAGAGCAGTGAGCGTGTACAAATAACAAAGAAAAAACAAAAAAACGAACCTAAAGGAAATAAGTTTTAAAGTGAGAGAAGCCTCAACACTCGTCTTCGCACTCCCGCCCCCCCCCAATATCCTTTCAAATCCCCCCCTACCCCCCTGAAACAAACGCGCAGCGCAGTGGCCCAAGAGCTGCGCAGCCATGCAAGTGTGCGGACTTAAATGGCGTCTTCAATAATCGCACAGAGCAGCACCGGCGGTCCCGTCGATCCCACATCGGCAACCAGCAACAGCAGCAGCAGCAACAGCGCCAACAGCAGCAACTTATTGCCGGCGATCTCAGCCAGTGTCGCCTCCGCAGCTGCCGATCTGCACAACACGCATCTCAATCAGCTGAGCAGTCTCAGCCAGCACTATACGACGCCGTATCATCATCAGCAGCATCATCACTACCAGCAGCAGCAGCAGCAGCAGCAACAACAGCATCTGCAACATCAGCAGCAGCAGCAGCAGCAACACTATCAGCCGCAGTTGGCGGAGCAGCAAGCACAGCACTGGGATTACTATGCGCGCCAGCAGTCTGCGGCGCCTCCCAGCAGCAGCAGCAGCAGCCACACAACCAACGGCAACACCACTGAGAGCAACAGCAACAACAACGGTAACACCAACGGCAACACAAATGTGGCAGCACCTCTGGGCAGCAGCAGCAGCAGTACTGCAAACGGCACTGCGACCAGCCTCAGCAATGGCCACGCTCACGCTCATGGCCACGGTCTCAGCCACGCTCACGGTCACGGACACGGTGTCGGTCTCCCTCTCGGACACGGTCTCGGACACAGCCTGGGCCACAGCCACGCCCATCATGATGGACATGCCGTTGCTGCTGCCGCCGCCGCCGCCGCAACTGCAGTAAGCACCAGCAACAACAACAACAACAACAGTAACAACAGCAGTAACAGCAACAACAACAATTCCCAACCGAACTCAAACTCGAACTCCAACTCGAACGGCAGCTACACGCGTCCCTGGGAGATGGAGTCACAGTCCAAGGATCAGCCGCCGCAAGCGCAGCCGAAGAGCGGCTTTGAGCCCTTCTCAAAGCTGCCCTCATTCCAGAGCCAGTTCCACGGCTACAACGACCAACTGCTGCCCGACGGCACGCCCATGCCGATGCCGCCCCTCGGCGGCTCCGCAGCCGCTGCTGCCGCCGCAGCCGCCGCCGCCGCTGCGGCTGGAACGGCGTCGGGCGCCTCACTGCAGACGGTGGCCATGTCGCCGGCTAGCATTTCGGTGAGTTCGCCGGGCATGATGAGCGTGGGCTCACCGCTCACCCAGCTGCCGGGCATGCAGACCAGCATCACGCCGCCCTCGGGCAGCTTCACACCTCTGGGCGCTCCGCCGCCGCCGCCGAATGCGTTCCATCACATGCACACGCATCATCGCGCCGCAGCCGCTGCAAGCGCCGGCTACCCGCTGATGCCGACAGCAACGGCAGCGGCAGCCGCGGCCTTTGGCGATCTGCCGCTGTATCAGCCGCTGACGCCGGGCTTTGCGCCGTTGGGCGGTAAGAAGGAGGCCGCGCTGGCGGCAGCAGCCGCAGCTGCAGCGGCCGCAGCTGGTGGCAGCGATTACGATATGCTAACGAGCAGCATGCTGCTCAAGAAGGACGACTTTGATCTCAGCAACACTGGCAGCAACACGCAGATGCAACAGCAGCAGCAGCAGCAGCAACTGCATCAGCAGCAACATCAACAGCATCTACAGCAGCAGCAGCTGCATCAGCAGCACGGCCTCGGACTGGGCGTGGCTGTGGGCATGCATACGCCCAGCTCGTATGACGGCAACAACAGCAACAGCTTCCCGCACGCGGCCAGCAGCAGCGGCAGCCACACGCCGCACACCACACAGCCGACGCCGACGCCGCTGCCGCTGCCGTTGCCAACGACAACGACGACGCCCATCAAGGTGGAGAAACTGCTGCAGTCGCCGATAGCACGGCTCGATGCGCGCAAGAAGGAGCGCCGGAAACAGCGGCCCAACTCGCTGGAGTCGAGCGCCGAGAGTGAGGCCAGCGGCATGGGCATGGACGTCGATCCCAGCGGCGGCAATCCCGGCCAGGTGGACGCCGTCTCAAGCACGGCCAACTTCAAGAGTCCGCTGAGCGCGCTGGGCATGGGCGACAGCAACGATGCAACGAATGCCAATGGCTGCGACAAGCAGGTAAGTTCAAACAGCTGAAAGTCGCCTCTGGCTTGTGGCGATAACTGGCAAACGCTGCAAATAATAGGAACACCCGACCATAACCTACCACCACCACCACCACCAACACCAACAACCACAACAACAACAACAACAACTTCACTACCAACTACATGACCCACAACCACAACAACCACAACAACAACAACAACAACTCTCCAATCACAACCACAACTCCACCACCAACACCAAATCCTTCTCTTCTTCTTGTTCCGCCTCTGTCTTGCAGTCGAAGAAGAAACGGAAACGCTGCGGCGAATGCGTCGGCTGCCAGCGCAAGGATAACTGCGGCGAATGCGCCCCCTGCCGCAACGACAAGAGCCACCAGATCTGCAAGCAGCGTCGCTGCGAGAAGCTCACCGAGAAGAAGGTAAGTCTGCAATCGCCATTCGGCCACTCAGTCAATACTATATAGTCGCACAATCCACTCAGCCAATCGTCCATTTGGCCGTTCGACCACTTGACCAGTTGACCAGTTCCACAGTTTGTGCTTTTTTTGGCCATTCAGCTTTTTAGTTTTTTCCCCTCATTTCTTTTTAACTTCGAGGCAATTCCCAGGCTCTGTCGCTGGCTTTGGCTGTGGATCTCGGTCTGGGCGAGAAACAGGCTTACGAGCACATTTCCATTCATTCAACAAAAAGTTTCTCAATGAAATCGCGGCATTGCGTCCGTCGCTGCAACGGCAACAGCACAAGCAACGGTGCTGCTGTCCATGCACAGTGGAGCAATAATGTCAATATAAATACTTATTTATTAGTTATTTTTTTATTAACTGCGATGTATATTATGCAATCATTTAGATCGACTTGAGTTATATAAACAAGCAACAATTTTCAAAGTGATGTTCAAACCTTTAAATGCAAAATTATTTAAAAGTTACTTGCAAATTTCATAGTTAATTGATATGAACTACAATATGTATATTTTATATATTTAATAGTACTAATTAATTACAAATAATATAATTTAATTATTATTCAAATAAATTCGAAACAAAATGTCGGGTAACCTCTACGTGAACCAAATTTCCATAAAACTGCAAATCTAATGCGTTTTTTATATTATTATATCTCAAGTAATTTAATTAAGTGATCTAATGATGCCCTTTTTAAATCACTGAAATGAGGTGTTATTAAATTTTCAATGGTTTCAAGTGATTTTATGAGTCCTAGGCGTAGTTTACTGTAGACTAACAAATATGGCCAAATCTAGTTACAGATTTAACTTGCTGCAATCGAAATTGAAGGGCAAATTGTGCACCTTCAAGTTGCATGCAACAAAATGAGCATTCACATTAGGCTGCATTGTTTTCTCGGGGCAGCTGCGCGTTGAATTGCAACACGCTGGGATGCGCCGCTGTGAGGACACTGTGCTCTGAGGATACAATGCCAGAGCCGGTGTAAACTGGTTTGCGCAGTTTATGCAGTTTCGCAGCTCGCGGCGGCCACGCACAAGCAGAAGAGTTCGCGCGGTCTTTCGCTCCAGCGGTCAGTCACTCAAGATTTATGTTAGCACAACAGATGTTCCACAGTCAGTAGACTGCAGTCTGCAGTCAGTGCAAATTAATGCGCCCATCCTGACGCCCGATCTCCTTCGCACTTGCAGCCTCTTGCGGCTCTCGCTCTGTCCGCTTGTCCGGCCTGCAATTGGCTCTGCCTTGGCCGCAGTAGCTGCGTTTAACTAGTAACCTACAAGCATTGCTCTAAGTATAAGTGTGTAAGAGTGTGTGTGAGAGTGTGTGTGTGTGCTTAAGTACTTGCGTACGTGCACTTGAGAGTGAGTGTGAGTGTGAGTGTGAGTGTGAGTGTAGAGTAATCGCGTATCCTTAAACTCTCAGCTCTCTGCTTCCCTTGACGACTGCAGATGAGTTGCGTTCATTTTCCCATTCAGTTCGCATTGCGTTGCGACGACGAAATCACTTAAGAGCCCAGCCGCAGGCAGTAGCAGCAGAGCATATCCTTTGAGGAAATCAGGTTACACACTCGGCATCTGCATCTGCAGCAACAGCAACAACAGTAACAGCAACAGCAACAACAACAACAACAACAGCAGCATCTGCATAGAGTCCGTTTGTGGATCTCAAGTGGCTGTGGTTGTGTGATGTCTTCATCGCAAGCTTGCTTGGCAAGTTCATTGCCCGACCACGTTGCAGGACAGCAGAGCGAAGGACTGCGAACCTGAAAAATTAAATCTTAAACACACATCTAGCGAAAACAAATCACATGGCAATTGCTGCACGCTATGTTTGTCCCGCTCTAGCCCATGGAGTGGGCAACTTCTAATACACGCATGTGTGTGTGTGTGTGTTTGATTTGTTGTTGCTGCGATCGAAAGCCAAATTGAGGTCATGTCCACACACAAAATGAAGCGCTTCCATTTGGACGCATTTGCTGAGCTCTTCGCAAACAAGCAAGAATAACAGCAACAGCAACAGCAACAGCAGCAGCAAGAAATACAAGAGCGGCCAATATGCCGTATGAAATAAAACAACAATAAAAACGATAATAACGAAGCGAACCAGCAACAGCAACAACACCGATAATAAAAGCAGGCACACAACAACAAAAGAAAAGCAAACGTCGTTCGCAGCCGATGCCGCCTGCAGGAGCAGATGTTCACAACTCACACACATAAACACACACGCACACATACACAGAGACAGCGAGACAGACATAAATAAATAAGCGACTGCGCAACGTTTTGTCTCGCTGCTACGATCAACGCCAGCAGCGACAGCGACAGCGACAGCAACTGCGAACGCAAGCCCAAACAGCGCTGCCAGCGATGGCAGCAAACAGGAAACAGAAAACGAAACGAGCTTGTAGCGTGCGCGCAAGCGAGATAGCGTGCTAGATAGTTAGGAGAGAGCAGACAGCGCGCGCGACTGGTCACACAATTAAGAAGGAGGTTGACAGCAGACAGCAGCAAAGAGCGCTGACGCTGCGAACCTCGACGTCGACGTCACAAAAGGTTGTCAAACAAGAAAATGGCACGCAAAAGCAATGCAGCAACGATCGACACGAAGCGCTGTCCACTAACTCAGCTGCCACTAGCGCTGTCGCTGTCGCTGTCCCGCCGCCACATAGATAAAGTTGTAAATTTTGCAGTCGCTGCGCCATCAGTTGACATGTCAATACTCACACACACACACGCACACACACAGTCGCAACAGCACACACATGCTAACACTGGGCTGCTCTTCCTTTCTCGCTTCCCATACAATTGCCGCTTTATATTCTTCCTCTGCTTCATCATCATCATCATCATCGTTATAATTATGAATATTATCATTAAAATATATTGTTCTCGTTCTTGTTGTATGCCCGCCAACCATGTCCATGTATCTCACACTGCCCAACATAAATTTAATTATTTATTAGCACAATTAAGCTCAGAGCAGTCGCAGCAAGTGCAGTTGGTCGCTTGGTCGTCGGGTCGCTCTGTCGCCTGCTTTGAAAAATGTTCTATTTATAAAACATTTATCACGATAAGCAGTAATATCTCGATCATGCTCTTAAGTGTCTTCGCCTTTCATGCTCCTGCGAAGTTAAGATCTCAATTATTTTGGCAAACGATTATATTACCCCATTAAAAAATTATTATTAATTTCGAAATTCGCTTGAAGGAAACATTCTGAATGATAAATTGTCATAACTTTGCAAGCAATGTGCAATGCATAAATTTTATGGCCAATACAAAGTATTCTTTTCAACTATTCCGAATTTCTTTTAAGGAAATGTTAAATTGAAATACAAATTTTAATTTGTGAGGAAACAAATTATAAAATTTTATGAAAGATCAAAATTTCATAAAATTAAATCAAGGAAAGTGTCAACAATTTAGAATATTTTTATATAAGTAGTGAACATTTCTACAAATTCTGTTTGTCTTCAAATGATTGTTCCACAGTGTTAATTCGTATGTTTTATTTTCGCCAAACACACAATAAGAACAAAGACGTCCCGCTTGTCGCGTAAGTTCTCTTTGCTGGGACCGTAATTTCGCCATATATTTCGACTACCAGATCAATCACCAGATCAATCACCAGTTCAGTTAGTTCGGTTCCTTGCCCCGAACTGTGAATCGGACGCAGAGCAATGCACTTTTCAAGTCATTTCAGTGGTATTTCTGCAACTCTCGTAATTTAATACGCATCGAGTTACGTTTTTTATTTTTCGTTTTTTTAAACTTCAGTGCGAGTTGGAGTTGGAGTTGAGTTTGAGTTTCAATTTCGTGTTGGTTTCATTTCAATTCGTTTCGGTTTACTTTTGGGTTCCTGGGCAGCTGGTCACACTTCCAGGGCGCAACTTGAGTGCGTCTCTCGTTCGCCATCGTTTTTTTTTTTTTTCGTTTTGTACTTTACTTTACTTTCACAAATCAGGCCGAAAAAATAAAAAATAAAATGCCTCGAGCACAAGTCATTAACTTGGCTATTTGAATTGCGCCCTGTCCCTCGTCGCGTGCTCTCGACAAAAATCTAAGGACTTTTGCTTCCTGTCGTCGCTGTTTTCTGCTGGCCTTAAATATGCAGTTTTCTTCGGAATTTTCTCATTAAAAGCGTTTTATTTTTCTTCATTTTTTTTGTTGTTGTTCGTTCTATCTTGCTCATTCCTGGTTCTTTAACGTTTTTCTCAAATAAGGCAAATCAACAACGACAACGTGAAGAGCAAATATTAAAAGGCGTCTGGTCCAAAGAAAGTGGCCAAAAGCGACGAATCAAGCAGCCGCCCGCCATTCGTCTGTTTGTCTGTCTTTTCGTCTGTCTGTGTGTCCGACAACCTTTCGGGTCGACGCTGGTTTGAGTGATTGACTTCATTCCTGTAGATGAGTGTATCTGTGTGAGTGTTTGAGTGGGTGGATGGTTTGTGTGCGCATTGTCCTTGTATTGTAATCGTCGAAAGCTTCTTTTGCTTTGCTGTTTCCTTTTGCGTCTTCTTTCAATTTCACTTTTGTGGCCGCAGGACTCCTGCAATGCGTGTGTGTGTGGCAACTTCATCAAACTAAATGCACTCCACTCGGTAACCCTAAGACTAAAAAGCAGTCAGGACAACTTAAAGGTTTCACTTCATGCATACGAAATGCCGTGCCATGAAAGTACGAGTATCTCGGCACTAAGTATGCGCCTCGCATGCAACAACAATGCCATCACAACTGGCAACTGGCAACTTGCAACTGCTAACTGGGAGTGCATTGCTCCTACTTGAGCACACACCGTTCGTGACATACTCCCAGCTCAGCTCAGCGCAGCGTGCTTCATTCTGCGTCTTTCGTCCTTCGTCCAGGTTTGCTGCTGGCACATATCCAACAGGATAGCACATACAAGGCAAGAGAGCTAGAGAGAGAGACAGCGAAGGATGGGCTGTGGCACACACTTGATACCTTGAGCAAATGTTGGCCGATGATGAGCTTCAGCTTAAACTTCATTATCGTGAATGCATGCGCCTTTGTGCTGCTCTGCAATCTGATACCATGTCGTACTCTTGCCTTGCCTCACGGTGTCCCGTATCCAGTTGCAGCAGTTGCCATCTATCCCTTTCTAACTCTTTCTAGCTCATTTTTCTGTTTTGTTTCGACAGTTTTTCAGCACAAATTCTGCAGCCATAATTGGCGCTTATGACCAGGTGCAGCGCTCATAGCCACAATATTGCTGCAATCATTCAATTTGTATCTACAACGTGCCACGCTTGGAGGCAGAGTTCATTGCACCAACACAACACGAATGGAAAAGACAAACTCTCTCGCTCTCTGACAGTCCAGTTGCAAGGCTCTGTTTTTCTGCTTTTTGCCGTTGCCTTTGCAGTTGCCACAAATCCGATTGAATTTCGTTTTATTTCCTTTTTGCGTTGCTCCAAATGCATATTCATCTGTCGTATGCACACTCACACACACACGCAAGCAACACACATACTAGCACACACACATCAAGACAGATAGACAAACATCTGCATTTGTTTCTCGACTCTGCCTGCACATCTGCTCATATTGTTCCTTTTCATTTTTCCTGTTTTCTTTCTGCCTGAGCCCGAGCCTCAGAATCAGCCTGAGCCTGAGTCGTGTGTCCTGCACTAGGATTTACGTCCAAAACGTGCTGCATACGTAGTCACATAGATATTCACATTTTATGCACGCACTCATTTAAGTACTCGTAAATCTATCCACACATAAATACACAAAAATACCTATTTTGATAGACAAAACTATTTTCCCTCACTTTTTCTATCATCTCCCCGAGTGTGTGGGTGTGGGGAATGCAACTTTTAAGCGGCTTATGCAGAGCACATAATCCCACTCTTGCCTCTCTTTTACTCTGTATCTGCCCATCACTCTCTCTCTCTCTCTCTCTGTATTCCCCAATTCCCCATAATTCGCCCTTTTTATTCAAAACTAAAACGAATACTTTAAATCATAAATTGCCATTTTTGGACAATTTTCAAATTGTTATTTTTCTTTCTTTGCGAGTTATACCCTAGTTTAGATTTCTGGCGAATGTGTTTGACACACAACTTAGACAATTCTCACAAGATTTCGTTCTTCAATTTGAAATATTTTACAACTCAAACAAATGTCGAATAAAAGTCTTCTTCAAATATCGACTGATTTAAGTAATTTTTACATGCAACAAAACTCAATTTACTCTTGAATTGATATCTCAAATATATCTTAGAGTATCTCTTCGTCGCTCATTCTAAGCCTACACACTTTTATTTATATTTTTGCCATTTTAATGGACTCAATGCAGCAGTTATCGCAAATGCGAAATGAAATTGCCACCATGACTGCCAATTAGAGTATTTTATATTTGAACAGTTTATATTTGAACAATATATAATAATATATCTACTATATAACATACACACGTTTCATAAAAATATGTGGACATTCTGTATGTGCGACTGCTGTATGTATTTGCTTGTGGCGTATATAAATTTATTAATTCTGAGCTGACACTCGCTTCATTTGTATTATTACAATTTACTTTTCATGCATTTGTTTTAATTTAAATTCGTTTTTTTCTCTATTTTATTTGCAGGAACCCAAAGCCAAACCCGTACGTATACACATTTTATTTGACATTTATATTTATTTGCATATAGTTTACTGCACCGTTTATTCAGAGCCTCGTGACATTTGCCTAACACATTTCGTATCTACAACTGGAAAAATCGCTAGAGATAACTCTGAGTTCTCAGAAGTAATCGCTTGAGTCATGAGCAACTGTTGGAGTTGCTTGCTATCTTATCAAGTAGTTAGATATTTAAGGAATGCTTATTAGAGCAGCGGTTGTTGATAGTCGGCTTAACTGTTCTGTGTTGTAGAGTGACTTGACCTTGAAACAGTTTCGAGTTTGTCGCTGTCTGAAGTGGACCCTTTGGCTAGTTTATGCAAATGCTTGTAGGTTCGCTTCTCTTTTATATTTTCATTGTTTTCATTGTGTTCGGCAACTGTATCTATGTATCTTTTGTGTGGCGGTTTCTTGTTTCTGTCTGTCTCTCTCTCTCTCTCTCGCTCTCTGTCTCTTTTACCAGCAGATTTTTCATTTTTTGTATCTGGCGCATAAATTAAATAATAAAACTCGTGTGTTTTTGAGTATGTGTGTGTGAGTGCAATTCTATGCGCTGTGCTGAGTTGTTGTCTGTCTGTGCAATTGAATGCTTTTGAATTGTTGCATGAAAATGATTTGCTGCTGTTGCCGCGACGGCTGCTTAACGTGGATGATGCTCGTTGATGGGTTGCTGCTGCTGCTGCCGTCGCAGTTGTTGTTGCTGCTGCCTGTTGTTGTTGATGACAATCATTCATTCCGCTAGTCGAAGCTATATACACACACACTCCACATAAATCTGCGCTGATTATAATGCGTTGTTAAATTTTAATAAATAAATTTTCACATCCTTGTTAAGCGCGCACATTCAACGCGACGAGAAACAAACACACATGGAAATTTAGTATATAATCGTGCATGTAAAAACTCTGCATTGATTAAAAGTCTAAAACGCAAAGAATAGTGACAACAGCGCTAAATGTAAATGAATGTTACATAATTACACGGCAAGCGGCGTACAGCGCGTATACTTATTGTGAAATTTGCATAGTGCAAGGCCAAAAAGCGAGTTATCAAAGACGCTACGCTGCGCTTCGTGCATAACAGCCTTGTAAGCAGTTAAAGGACAAAACTACTGCATTGTCTGCTTTCACACACACACACACACACTAACGAGCTGAAAATGCGACAGTGCATTCTCAGTTACCGTGCAAAAAATAGATGCAAAAACTTGCAGTGCAAATGATTTTCGCATTTGCTCATTTTAATGAGACAAACTGCCAAGAAAGCAAAAGATACCAAAATTAGAGCGGAGCGAGAGAAGGCGACGCAACGTTAATGATGGACAGGAAAGAGAGAGAAAGAGAGACAGACTGAGAGAGAGAGAGAGAGAGAGACTGAATGGAGGAGCAGGGAAAGTGGCAAATGAGGTTAACAAGCAGCAGCTGGTAGTAAATAGATATGCAATTAAGCATTCTTGTTATTGTTTATTAATAAACAACAACAAAAGCAAATAAAAAGCCAAAAAAAACACAAGAATTCACCCGCTAATTGCCACAGCAACAGTGACAGAGATGGCAGTAACTAAATTGAGAAAGGGAGAGAAAGAGGAAGATAGAGCGAAGAAGCAGCGAAAATGCTTTTCTGTTCGCGACCATGCGTTGCATTTCAAGGATACAGGATACTCACTGACACACACACAAACACAAACACACACACACGCAGTACACTCACTTATATGTTTGTATATGTATTAGCGCATTTACCCCTTTTTTCATGTTGCTCTGCATTTCTATTTTTGAAGTGCATTTCGCCCTGCAAGCGGCACTTTTTTTTTTACTGCCCGTTGGCTCAATTTAAATACCAACGATGCATGGCCAAAACTGACAAGGGCAATAAGGGAGACGCCTGCTAATACCCTGTATTCAAACACAGCTTACGCAGTGAACGGCGGAGCGTTGAGCTTTGTAGCGCAATCGCAGCAATTACTTCCTGAGTAATCACTAACTCCTTTAATTAAAATGTTCGAATCTCCCATTAAACACGTTGGATTTCAAATTCTTAGAATTTTCGATGCAAAGCTCACAGTATTATTGATATTAAATATTGCAAAATAAGCATAAACAGAATTCGATGTTTGATGTGAATGTTAAAGCGAAAATTTACTTTTAATATGTACCAAAATGAAGAACAAATTCTACGCAATATTCACGCAAAATTTAATTAGGAGAATAATTGAAAGTCAAATGCATTTGCTGACATGATCTTCCGATGGTCTTCTTGAACAATAGATTAGCTGATATACGCAGCTTTGATATAAGATATTAAATATTTTAATTTGCAAAACATACATTTTTGTATAGTTAAAAGCGTTCTTCTGCTTTTCTGCTAAGCATTCCAAAGTCGAGCAAGCTCAATTAAATAATTTGTTCTTGTTGCCCATTTATGTAGTTGTGTGAGTGCGGTGTGTGTGTGTGTGTTTGCAAGGTGCAATTGCAGCGCATTTTTCAGCTTGACCGATTCGCTGAGAGTGCGAGCGACCCTTTAGTTCAGTTTGCTTCTCGGTCTCGGTCTCGTTCTCGTTCTCATTCTCGAGCAATGCGGCAAAAACGCAGAAACTGGCAGCACTCGCGCCCCATCCACAGAACAAGAAAATATATAAAAAACATGTAATGGAAACGAGGCGTTTGTCAGTTCAGTCAGTTTGTTGCAGTTACCCCGGCATATTAAAAGGGGTTGTCCATAGGTAAATACGTGCACTCTCATACATTCATGCATAAGTGATGACGACGATGACGACGGTGACGACGATGGTAATGAGGGGGCCTCTCCTCTGCACTGTTAGTTTAGAGGGTCAGCAGGTTACAGGTTACGGGTTACAGGTTACATTGCAGTCGCCTAATTGCAGCCGAAAACTGCGAGTTAAATGCCAGCTTGCATTTAACGGGCAAACAAACAATTTTTCGTAGCTGCCATAGCACGTTGCAAATCCGTTTAAGCCAACTCAGCCATATCAAAAATTAAACGAGATGAGAGAGAGCAATGAACACAAAAAAAAAAAACGGCATGAAAACCAACTTACAATTTCAATTTGAAAAATGAAAAGAGGAAAATGAAAATGAAGTAAAAGTTTGCTCAAAAGTGCCTATCAAACAGTAACAACAACAACTTGCCATATCTGTTGATTGCATTTTGACAACAACAACAACAACAAGAATAACAGGCATATTTTGGAAGGGAGGCCTGGCATATTGTTAGCAAAAACAAAGCCGCACTTTCAAATCGATTTTTGATTATTTTGTGTTATCATTGCCGTTCGCTTCGTTGTTATGTTGTTACCCACATTCTCAGCAATGCTGTCAGCCGAATGGTATATGCGACTGACAACACACTTTGAATAGAACTTAGAAGCGTTCGCTTCTCCCTCCTGCTATGCAGGGCATCTCTCAGTCTGGGCGGGCTGTTGATTTTGTGCCCGATTCAACCGCCCCCAAACCGTTGTAAATTCAATTTAATTTTCTTAAATATTATTTGAGACAATTTCGCATGCATTACGAGTACACGACGGAGTTTTCGAATACAATTTTTGCGTATTTCCTGCAAGTATATTTTATCATGTTTACTTTCAATAACTTGCGTGGGCTGGGCACATCTACAAAAAAAGGGGGTTGGGCGGAGCGACGGCGGCGGGGTTAGCAGTGCCTGACAACAAACAAAACAGCGACAACAGCTACAGCAACAGCAACGGGAACAGCAACAGCAACTACGTGAGACACTCCAAAAAATATTGTTGTTTTCCCTATTTATTTTATTTATAGCCGGAGAGTCGCGAAGCCCGTCGAGCGAAGCTTTTTTGCATTCCACGGCTTTTGTTTGTCGGCGCAAATTGAAAACATAATTGAAACAATAAATTCGATATGCGTTTCGTATACATATATTTTATATTTTTGTTGTTGGCGAAAGAGTTACACGTTGGCACAGGAAACGCTCGCAGAAATAAAAGGAAATTAGCTTCAAGCATTTTTCCAATACATTTGCCAACTTTTGGTCGAGCCAGCGAGAGCACAAAAATCAATTTAATTTTGTCGATCTCTTCTCGCACTTTTTTTGTTTTTTTTTTTTTTGTTTTCTGTGTTGTCTTGAGCTCGAACTAAAAGTTGTGCCTGCTACTGCTGTTGCTGCTGCTACTTTTGGGTGCTGGGCAACAGAGCAGCACTGGCAAACAAGTCAAGTCATTTAGTAAAGTACGAAAGTCCTGGCGTGCATAAACATCCCTTAACAGGACTGGTGCTGTTGCTGTGTGGGGGTGGTTACAGCTCTGAGCTGAGCGCATAAAACTGAAGAAAGCAAGCACACAGGAAAACGGAAAAAGAAAAAATTTAAAAGAAATGTTTTTCAAAAAGGGCAGGCAACAACAACAACAACAACAAGACGTGCACATAAAATGCGCTAAAAAAATTGTCACGTCACGTAGCCAGCCGCTAGTTGTTGCTGTTGTCCAAAATGCCGCAGTGCACGAGCAGCAGCAGCAGCAGCAGAACTTTGCACTTAGCACGCACTCGCACACACACACTCACACTCACACACACAAACACACACGTGCTATCAAACAATTTAGCGCTGACTGCATTTACAAGCCCAAAGTTGCAGCATTTTCTGCACTGCAAGTTCTCTAATTGCGAGCGCAACACCCGAAGGACATTGCAGCTCGCACAGAGCTCGCAGTTCGCAGCTGAGCAGGGTAGGCAAAAACAACAAGAACAACAACAATAACAACAACTTTAACCCCATAGGGGAGAACGCATACGCACAAAGCTGTTGCTGTGGCTGTGGCTGTGGCTGCTTTTGCTGCTGGCACATCATCAGCTATGCAAACAAATACGCATAAATATGCACCCGCAGCCACTCGGCAATACGCTCACGCACACATTTAATGCAAAAACGCAAAGAAGAAACGCAAAAAAAAATCAAGAAAAACTCAACACGCACAACGAGCAACAACAAGAGCAGCAGCAGGAACGAGAGCGGCATGCGAATTGCTGGCAACATGTGCAAACAAGGCATCGAGACGCCCACACATCGAGAAAGCCACTTCAGTTTACCACCTGCCAACTGCGACCTGCAACTTGCCACTCTTTAGGCTTTAGGCTTGGTCTTTGAAGTCGAAGCTAACGCACATTGCGTATACGCACTTGGCCAGCAACGGCAGCGTTCTGACGCACTTTTTCTGCAGCAGGCAGTGGCAAGTATTTGTCGCCTGCTGCTTGCTGCCTGCTGCCTGCTGCAAGTAGTTTGGCTGCAAATATTTGCATTGCGCCCCAAGCTGACACCCTAAATATATGCAGAGTGCACATATGTATATATCTATATATATGTATATAAATAGAGCTGTGTACGCTCTTGTCATTGCACTTGCAAGCAGCCAAAGCATTCCCAAGCTGCCAAAGCATTGCAATTTCTATTTCTTGTGCCCCCAGCGCGATTGTCGCCTTTGATAAACTGATGCTGTCGCAGTCGCAGTCGCTGCTGCTGCTGCTGCTACTGCTACTGCTACTGCTTCTGCTGAGCTACTTTGTCGTTGTTAATTATAAAAATTTCCCATTTTAGTGGAGAGGGCGATGGAAGGAAAGGAACTTCTATGCGACGCTCAAAAGTATGCTACACTTTTTAGCTGACGCCTTTGCCAACTACAAGAGCGCTCTTTATATATACACCCTAAATATATACAGTTACTATGTACTTGTGTGTAGCATATATATATATATATATGTATGCGTATATATATGGAAGCATGTTTGTATAAATTGCAAGCAAGCATTTTACGCTGCCAGCTGAAAGCCAGAGACGGGAACAGACGCGGGACTCGGGGTCACAACAAAAGTTTAAGAAAAAGAAAACTGTGCAAATAAAACTTTTTGCTTTCGCCGCTGCCGCTGCCGTTGCTGCTAGCTGCGTTGGCTTTCTCCGTGCTTTGGCAAAAGTCCTTGCCAAGGGTAAATGCAAAATTTACAAACACACACACACACACACACACATACACACACACATTCACACGCTGAGATGCCGCGTGGCAAGCACAAAATTGAGAAAAGTATGCGTGCTGGCCAAAAGATGTTGCCAGAGCCGCGTCAAAAAATAAAAATGCCAAAGCAACGAGTGCAAATAAAATGGCGAACTGCTTCTGCCAACACCAGGGGCAGAAGCACAGCTTTGATTTCACAGCAATAGCGAAGCAATGGCAGCGCAAGAAAGATACGCGGGGGAGAGAGAGTGAGAGAGAGACAGAGAGAGAGGGGGGGGGGGAGGGCAGTGGCTGAGTTTTGCAGGACGTGGCGCCAAGGAGCAATGCAGCTGGCGGAATGCTTCACTGCACTTGACTATTATTGAAGTTACGCCGGAATCCTTGCACCATCTATCCTTTCCACACCCCTCACACTCTCTCCCACTCTCTCTCTCACTCCCTTTCTGCCCCTTTATAATGCTTTTCGCTTGCTCGGAATTGAGTTGTTGTCGGTGCCTGTTCAGCGAAACTTTCGCCTTTGGGGGCTGCAACATCTTTTGGCGCTGGCTTCGTGGCATCCTTCTGCTGCTGCATGCTCTTCATCATGCCGCTCACAACTCGCCCGACCGCCCGCTCGCCCGCTCGCCCGTTCGCTTCTTGCCACAGCGCCTCATCGACAGCGTCCTTTGCATATTTAAGCGCGCGACTCGCTGCGAGTTGCCTCCGTCTTGCCACTTTTTGCATTTTTTATGTGTTGGTAGGTCATTGTACGTACAAAAGCCACTTTTACTGCACCACCAACAGCAACTGCAGCTGCAACACCAACACTAGCAGTCACAGCAGCAGTAGCAGCAACAATAATAAATATAAATACAGCTGACTGTTATGCTAGACTAGCAGCTACTCTGCAGTTTGCTAGAACTTCACTGGGACTTGTTTTGTTAACAACTTAAACCTAAACGCGTTTTTATTATTTATCACTGATTTAATGCTTTGCTTGCACTCATGATTAAGAGGCAAATGTAACTAAAATCAAATTAGAGTATACACTTATAATATAGGATCTCCAATGTTTATTATTAACAATCTATAGATCTCCGTCAATTATGTATGAATTATAATCATCTTACTGTAAACCCAAATGCTATCAGTATAATTGAAAAAGTATTTAGCTACATAATTCACAGACAATTCACAGCTTCATTCTAAATGTGAATCAAAACTATAGTAAAAAGACCTTTTATATCACAAGTCTTCTCATTAGTTTAAAAAAATGTAATTATGAATTGCCAACTGTTTAGTATTTCAAGCATTTCATGTAATTCAAAACAATTGTTGACAAATTTCCTATCGATAAAAAGCAAATTGAAGTAATTTCGTCAAGAAATGCAAAAGAGTATTAAGTTACAAATTGTGTTGAAAATTACACATATGCAGTGAAGCGAAATTACGTATTAGATGGCAGTTAGACAACTGATCTCTGTTCGATAGAATATTTTTTAAAAGCTGCTGATATAAATGGGGTACTTTATGCGTTTTTTACGTGAAACGGAATTTGTATATTTATATTGAAAATTGTGGCATATGCATCACAGTCAGACAGCATAGAGTTGCTAAATTGTTTCTCCCACTGCGAATAGCCTTTATTCTCAATATCCAAATGCAGGTTATAAGTATGCTGCAATGGCAACAGCAGCAGCAGCAATAACAACAACGACAACTTCGACTGCTGTGGAGCAAACTTTTTTATGCTGTCAAATTAAACAAATTTTTTGGCTCAAAGCGAGCTGAGTTTGCTTCCCTTCGCTTCTTTTTTTTTTGGTCAACTTTAGCGCATTTTTAATGCACTTTCCGAGCAGGAGAAAGAGAGTATTTGGAGAGTGTGGGGGAATGTGAATAAGGAATATCTGGGGAGTGGGATTGGATGGCAATGTGTTTCACTCCATCAAATGCAATTTGTTCGGTGCGCCGATCAACTGAGGCGAGTTATTTGCATTTCTTGTTGCCGTTTGTCGATTTCAAAAATGCGAACAACTTTTTTATGCGATTCTTCTGTGCGCTGCCGTTGCATAATTTCAACTTGTTGTTAGCCGACTCCGTGTTGTTGTTGTTTGGAATTGCAATTGAAATGGCTTTTTAATTTGTGCGCAAGCTTGACAACTGCTCAAAATGCATAAATCATTTTATTTTCCATTTTTGTGTATGTTTTTTTGGAATATCACGCGACAAATTAAAAATTAATGCCATGTCACAGTCTGCTTTCCCTCCTCCGCCTCCGAGCATTGTTTTCTGCTCTCAAAATGGCCGCACAAAAATTGCAGCAATGCTGCAGATTAACCAAATAAAAGTGCGGGTATCTCATGCTCATATGATGCTGCTGATGCGACGGCACATTTTTATCGATTTTCCTCGCAGCTCAGCCAAAATGCAGGCTGAGGCAAAAACACAAACGCACACACACACTCCTATCTAATTCGTATATATGTATGTTATATATAAATGTATTTGCAACCCCAAAAACGCGTCCATGCAGAGTTTTATTTTTATTTTATTTGAGTTCTTTCTACATCTATGTTTGCTGCTGCTTTGCTTTGTGCTCGGCTGCTGCTGCTGTTGCTGTTGATGTTGCTGCGTGGCACGCACTTTTAGAAAGCACCAGAAACACTGGAAAAACTGAAAAACGCACATAAAGTGCGTACATAAGTGTGTTTGCCAGTGTGTTTGTGTGTGTGTGTGTGTGGGTTGCGGCAGGCAACAACAAGAAAAGAAGTAGAAAGAAGGAAAGATGGAAAAAAATTCGCAATGAGGGTTGAAAATAAATTGCTTTTAATTTGATTTCAACTCAATTAAATCTACGAAATGGAATTTCAAATTAATGCCTTGCTCCTTGGCGCATCCTTCGCGGCTGCAGTTAATGCAGTTTCATTAAACCCAAACGTTTTTCGACCAGTCATACAACTAATTAGTCGAACAGATATCCCTCCTTCTCTCTGTCTCTCTCTTGAGCTCTCTCCAGCTCAAAAGTGCACAGCTGTCGCTGATAGTGGGATTAATGATGCGGCAAACGTTTGTCGACTAATGTCTGTCATCTAAGCATAATCAATATGATTTATTAATTATCAAACAAAACTAAAAGTAAACATAATATTTGGCAACTCCTTCAGAGCCAACTCAAATCAAGCAATTGCTAAATAGATTCCGAAGTCGAATGCTGCGCATTTACTTAGAAAAAATATATTTGAATAAGCATAAGTTTTGATTTGCTCAAATTGTATTTAAAGAAATGTTGTTAAATATTAAACTCACGTTTTATAAAGTTTCGAAATAGTTTAAGAACTGAAATTGCATAATCAATTCACATATTTTTACAGCCAATATTACAAGCATCAAGCAGTGATTATTTATAGTTTTCTAAACATAAAATCAAAAGCTACTAAGTAGCAGACTTCAGCTGCATTCCCTGACAATACAATGAGACCAGCCAATCAATGCTGCCCCTCCTTCTCCTCCTCCTCCTCCCGCTCCTTCGACAACTGCCCCATTCAAAATGTGACACAAATGCTACACAACAACAAAACGCTTTATCGTACCCCTTTTTTCCACACTCATTTTCCGTTTCATTTTCATTGGCTTTTGCCGCTACCTCAACAAAACAATAAAATTGCCCTCGCCCCGTTGTCAGCTGCTGTTGCTGTTGCCGTGGCGGCTGCTGCTGCTGCTGCTGCTGAACTTGACCTTGATAAATGTTGAAGTGAGCTTTTTAGCACATATCAAAATGGTTACATCTCAAGGGGCCTCTCGAGAGTACGGTCTGCCAAAGGGGGCAAGGTACGCGGCAAGTGTCGTTATTGTCACCTCACTACCCCCCAAAAAAGAGCGGAAAAAACCCAATTGACATTGAAAATTTTCGCATCTAAATTGCGTGTGGCAAATCGACGATGACGCATTTGCCACACACACACACACACTCCAAACCCAACCCTCTTCCCATTCTTCTCTCTATGCCTATGTGTGTGTGTGTGTGTGTGTATCTATGTGCTTGGCCAGCATAGTCGCATGTTGCAGGGGCGCACCCCTTCAATTACACAGAGCTAAAAAAAAACTCACCCCCAATCGACTGGGCTGGCTGAAGTCAACCCCCAAAAAGCAGCAATCAAAATGGGATATGCTCGCTGAGCTGGCTCGGTATATAAGCCATAAAATAAGCAGGACGGCAACGCAAATCCTGGCACATGAATCATGCTGGCAGTCGAGCTACCCGCAACACAACATAACACAGCACAACACCAACACCTCGCACTCAGGCCAGACAGCGACACTATGTGAGACTGTAAGAGTGTGAGACTTTGAGACTCTGCTCCAGACATCCAGTTAGACAGCAGTTAGTCATTTAGTCAGTCGCCTCGTTGCTCAGTCACGCAATCGCAGCCGCAGACTTCAAGGACATTCGCAGGCTAATCAGCACCAGAACCCCTCCAGAGTCTCCACGTTTATTTTTGGGGGCGGCTGCTGCTGCTGCTGCTGTCGCCACGAAAGTGATAATCAAAATAAACAAAGATTAACATTGCATGTGCCGAGACACTTCCTGTTGGCCCCCTTAAAGCACAAGCTGCTTGGCTGGTTTTGGCTTTGGCTGTGCCTCTCTTTCGTCTTCACTCCTTGTGCTGTCTGCGCTTTGTCGCCGTACGGAAGGTGCGTTTAACCTTGAAAATGAAAATGATTTGCCAAGGGACAGGCACAAACAATGTGCCTGCCTGGGCTATGAAAATCAATATTGTGCCTAGGTCTTTCCTTTGCACTTCCTGCTTTCCTCTCAGCCCGATTAATTCCTATCTTACTGGCTGTCCCCTTTAGCAACTCGCCTCACTCGCTTTTTGTGCTGCCTATTCGCCCCACATTTCGCCCTCGAAAGGGTTTGCCAGTCATTTGCCTGGATATAATTAATATTTTCGGCAGCAGGTCAAGGTTGTCGCACAATTGGGCGAAAGCAAAGAGCGCACACAGCACAAAACACAAAGCGAGGCTGCGAGGGTTGCCTAGGCAGTTGAATGAACTCCACCATCGATTTGGCTAGGGTTCGAGAGTCGCAGCAAAGACAGCAAGCAGCAGCAACAAGTTGGGACTTAAGCCCTAAAGACGGGCAGCAATACATCAAGCGAAGGGTTGCCGAAAGCCCAACACACACACAACGCCTCACGCACACACACAAACACACACACAGACAGACACGCACATTGCGCTGTGTGCCCAAAAAGCGCTGGCAACTTTTTATGGGGCGCCCATTTGCTCATTATGATGACGACGCCTGTTGTTGTTGCTACTGCTGCTGCTGCTGCTGCTGCTGTTGCTGGACGAGGGGAAAATGTGTCATAAAAGGCGCAACAGTCTACAGTCTGCATGTGCGGGCTTTCAGCATTTTGATAGGGCTACTCGCCAGCGTAGCTCCAATGTATTTCTTTTTTTTGGTGCTCTCTTTTCTCTTTTGGCGACGGCACCTACCCGAAATCCACTTGGCCTAGGTCAGGTTCTGAAATGTGAATGCGTATATGTGTTTGTATGTATGTGTGTGTGTGGCCTTTGCGGTTTAACTTGGCTACCTGTTGCATACAACAACAACAACACACACAACAAACAAACTACACACTCTTTTGGCCGTCGGGCTTTTTGAGCAACAATGACGAGAACGCAAATTGCGTCTCATTATTGTGTCGCAGCTGCTGCTGTCGAGACTTTTTTGTTGCCTGCCTGCAACTGAAAAAAACCGACAGCTAATAACGGCAATTAAGTCAACATGCGTTTGCCAGCGTTGTTGGCGCTAATAAAGTCAACGGCAGCAGCAAAAAATGATTTCGAAATTGATTCTTCGGTTGATTTTGCTTTTATGCTCACTCACATGCTGCTCAAAAGCTGTCAGCAGGATGTGAACAGGAGCAGGAAGCAGCTGCCAGTTAAGTCGCTAAATGAGTGTATGTGTGAATGTGTGTGTGTGTGTTGGCCTATTTTCGGCCCAATTTCAGGAAAGCTTTTGTAGGTCGTCGTCGGTTGGTCGGTCGCTTGGTCGGTGCCTCGCAACGTCTTCGTCTTCGTGTTGGCCTTTATTAAAGTGACTGTGAATGTACTAGCGTGCATGTATGTGTGCTTCACAGTTTATGGCTGTTGTGTCTAGGCTTCTGAGGTCGTCGACTTCATGTTTTTATTATGCCACGCAGCTTTCACTTCCGGCCGCCATATTGCAGCCTAGATTTCGCAGCGAATTTAACAATTTAAATGAATTACGCTGTAAAACTTCATGAATTTAACATTTTTAAATTGCAATAATCAAATTTTATATGCATTGAGTGCTTCAGAAGAGAGTTATTGACGTGTGAGTGAATGGCAATGCGCCAATTAGGATATCACATAAAATTAAACACAATTTACGTACATATTTATTACAAATTGCTTGTAAAAAACTATTATATAATGCAAGCAACTATTATATAATTGCATCAATTGCTCCACAAAGTAATTAAAATTAAGCTGATTTTTTCACATCAAAATAATATGGATTATGCGTTTGTATATATTAATATAAATTCATTACAAAGTAATGACCATAAGACCATAATTACTTCTAGTGGAAACCCTTGTTCAGTAATGTATTTATAATTGTATTTATTATATGCCTGATCAAATTAATATAATAAATGTTACAATAATTATTTCTTAAAGCTGCTTTAAAAGAACTATGCAATCATATTTAAACCTGTATATAAATAAGCAGATTTATTTCTGTTTTGTCTTATTATAAGAGACTTATTACTATTTTATCTTTTTGTATGAGATAGCCCTCTATTTAAATATTTTACATAGAGGATTCTATTTAGTCACTAATACTTCAGCATTTAAATAATTCTACAACCTTGGTCCCAGTGATATTTCTTGCACTAAATGCTTTACGAAAAGCGCCATTTTCTGCCCCAATATACTTTGTATTTTTACGAATCAATTAACAATTCACTTCCTTTTTTTATTCATCAATTACAAATCTACAAGGAATACTCGCTGTCTCCTTGAGGTGTCTTCAATGATGTTGTTAAATTGCTACAGAACTTGCTGTCATTGTTTTTCCTACACAACTGTACACAATGGCAATGGCATATCAATTTCGAGGAGTAGACTTCACTTCAAATCACCTCTGAAAAACTCGAGGCTTGACTAATTTTAGATCGACATTTGCGCCCCCAGCTTCCAGCTCCTGTACTTTCTGCAGCTCGCACTAAAAAAATCCCAAGCGCATGCCCATGTGACATCGACAAGATGTCGTCGAAGATGTCGTTGTCATTTTAGGGGGCTACTGCAACTTTAACTACAATTGCGTCTGCATCTGCGTCTGCGTCTGGGACTGTGACTAAGACTAAGGCTGAGAAAGAGACTGGGAGCATGGCACGCTTGCAGCTTGCATTAAAATAATTGCTTCCGAAATGACAACTGCTGCTAAAAGTGGATATGGATGTGGATGTGGCTGTAGATGCGATCGCGATGGCGCAGCCCTTGACGAAGATGCTGTTGCAATTGCCGTTGCTAGCACAACATGTGCTCCCTCTGTTGCTGCTGCTGCTGCTGTTGATGTGTGTGCGCCTGCGCTTGCCAACATTGTAAATGTTGCCACAGTCTTCAATCTTCAATCTGGCATCTTTGCATCTTCCATCTTGGCATCTGCCGTTGGCGTTGCTTATTTACCGTTAAGACACAGCAGCACACAGCCGTCTGTCACTCAGAAGCCCCCCGATCCGTAGAGACATGCGGCATTCCAGCAGCACTCCTGCGAAGCAACCACGTCCATTTCCATTTCCATTTCTACATAACACATACTCACTCCCCAACTCCTCTCTCTTCTCTCTCCCCCCTCGGCTGATAGTTGGCGCTCGTCTGCGTCCATATGTCGCGTCCTCGTCTGCTGCTTCTATTTTTGGACAGATCGCCGCGCCTGCGCATTCACATACACACACACACACACACACTGACATATACTTCCCCTCACACACTACACACTCGATGGTTCTTGCATTTGGATTTTCAATTTTCCGTTTACCGTTGCTCGCTTCGTTCCCAGCCTAGCACTTTGCCTTAATGGGCTCTCCTCAGGAGAGCGTAGGAGCACTTTAAGACACAGCCGCGTCTCAGAGGCTCCGAGAATTATATTTATGACTTTTTCGCCGGAAATAGATGCCGCGTTCGAGGTTTTATAGTCGCCTTTGGAGCATTTGTCATGCTTATTGGAATTATCAATGGCTCATCTTACAAGCAGCCCTCGAATTCTTATTCCCAGTTGCAACATCTTCATTTGGGTGGTGGGAATACAGCACCTCCAAGTTCATTGACTTGCCTCGATTTCGTGTATGAAAAGTAGTTTACAATCAAAGGAAATGCTCACAACACATATTATATATATATTACGAGAAGTTGAATTCTTAATGTATTTAATTTATAATACTTATCAAATGTTATTCAAATTTCAATAACTCGGTTCAACTCTATTTAAAGCCGCCACAACTGCGCGGCAAGCAGTTCATAAAAATCGCTAGCAAAACGCGCATTGTTCACTGCTTCCAGCGAAATGGGATACACTGCTTGTGTTCACTACTTAATTGAAGCACTTCGTTCACTGCTTGCTGGCAGCTATCTTACGAACTGCTTGCTTTTTGAACTGCTGCAATCGATTGCAGTGCGCTGCAACACTGTTATTAACAGCACTCTGTTGTGCATTGCAGTTAATGCAACTGCTTCACGCCGTTCTCTACAGCGCAAGCTTGCGTTGGTTCGTGTCTTTGCTATAACATAGGGCGCAAATTTTATGTATATTTCAAATTGGCTACGTTCCAATTTTACGTTTCTATAATTTACACTTTTAGTTAAGACTTTTAATAGTATTTTAAATTTATAATAATTTGTTAATGCGACAATAAATTCCAGTAAATATTAATTTGAAATTTAGTAATTATTAAACTGTCAACAGCTGCAAATTAGAGCATTTCGATGGGTTGTAGTAAATAAGTGTTATTCATTAGAAGGCAAAGTTTAATTTGCTGTTATGAAGCAGATTTTAGTAATTTCTTTAAACACCGATAATAATTTACCACAATTTCTGTGTTTTGCAGATCATTTATGGTGCCGACGGCCAACCCGTTCGTCCAGATGCGAAGCGCGGACGCGGCAAGGGCAAGTCGAGTGGCGCCAATGCCGCTGCGAATGCCACAGCAGTCGCCGCTGGCAATGGAACACCAACAACTGGGGTAAGTGCAGCCAGCCAGGCAGCCCATTCATTCATTCCATACAATTTTGCCGGTTGCTTTTGCTTTTGCGCCTGTTAACGCCTTCAGCCACTTGACTTTATTACGCCAGGCCATGGTCACAATTGGCAGTCGAGCAAGCCAATTAAGTCACGCTGGCAAACGGTAGACAGAAGACAGAAGACAGCAGACAGTTTGTCTGCGGTCGCGCAGACCAAGTCACAGTCTCACTCTCGAAGTCGTAACCAGAGCCAAACGCTGACTCAGTTTGCCGGTTGGCAGTTTGAATGGCTTGCGCGGCATTTGCCACATGCCCGGCAACATTTTCCACGTCATCACACTGGAGCATCCGCATTGTTTGCGCAGGCAAATGGCCATCAACCGTGGCCCGCTCTCTCGCTCTCCTCTCTCTACGCTGCGTTTGCAACACGAGACGAGTGCGCGCAAAAAGCCAAAGGCAGCCAAACAGCAACAAAATGCGGCAACGACAACAGCAGGAACAGCAGCAGCAGCAACAGAGGCAGCATAATCCATCCACCAAGCGGGGCACGTAGCAAAACTCACAGAGTCAGTGGCAAGGCATTTTGGGGTCACCATTTTGCGCTCGCTCTGCTTTACGCTGCGCTGCGCTGTGGCATCAACTTCATCACTCAGAGGGGGATAAAAAATAATATAAAAAAAAAATATCAGCGAAAAAGGGCAGACAAAGTTATGCTCCCAAAGGCGGCCACTGAAGTAGTAGTCGCCACATGCCGCTGCCGCTGCCGCACGTAGCAAAGACCCAGACACAAAAGCCAGCCATCCACTCAGCTAGCAGACGCAGTCAGAGACCCAGTCACAGTCACAGTTACCGAGTCATAGCCAGAGCTACTTACGAGCATTGTTTGTCGAGGCGAGGGTCGCTCTGCCAAGCTGCTTGTTGCCGCTTGTTGCCGGTTGTTGGTTGCCGGTTGGGGATTCAACGGACAGACACTGCGAATGGGACTTCCACATTGACTGGCTCTGGGTTTGGCGGCAGCTAGACAGAGGCTGACATTGGCTTTGGCTTTGGCTTTACCACTGACTTTGACCTTACCCATGGGCTTGACACGCAACTTTCATTGACTGTCGCTCCGACCCGTCTGCCTCTCTGCCCGTCTGCCCGTCTGCACGTCTGTTGGGTTTCCCTTTTGCTTTCAAGGTCGCGTTTGGCTCGTAAAAAGTTCTCTAATTTAATAGTCATTCGCACAGTTTGTCGACGACGCGACGTCATAACCCAAACACACACACACACATCCGTCCGCAGTGATCCCAAAACCTTTGTGTCCCTTTTTGGCCAAGGCGCGCAGTCAATTAGACTGCGATTATGCTGTCATTGCTCCACTTGACTGCGGATGTCCTTCATATTAAACATTACCCAGATCATGCTCAAGCAGCGAAAGCAAGAGAAAAGCAACTGAATCAAATAAAGCAACCAATTATTGCCTTTTATTGCCTTGCCTTAATAATGGCTCTTTAAAATTAAGCTATTTAAATGCAGGCATAAAAAGAACAGCGGACTATTTGATGATATTTTTGCAATTTTGAAGATAAAGATTTTTTATGATTGAAATAATCGCTTGCATTTCAAGTATAAATATAACTTTAGGCTTAAGTAAAATCTGAAAATATAATAATAATAAAAATAATAATAATAATAAAAATGATAATAATAATAATAATAAAGAAATAGCTACTCAATCCGAAAAAAGCTATAATAGTTTGTTGAAATTTCTAAAGAAAGCTATTAAATATGGCTAGTAAATAGATTGTTAAAAGTTTAATTTGAAACAAATAATAATGCTCATAAACTGATTGAGCACGACCAAAAGAAGGAGACCGAATAGGTCTGAATAATAAGTAATTAAATTTAATATTGCAAAATGCACTTAAAAGAAGACATCAAAAATCACATCACTGTTGATATTCCCTTAGAATTTCTAGCACCCATTGAGTTCATGTTCGACTGTCAACGGCAATTGCTTCGAGTTAGGAATGCCGAAAACTTTGACGCTTAAGTTTTGCCACGAAATGTGGCACGCAACTTGCGGACGGTGTCGAGTTGCGCTGCCACCCCGAAAATCACAAGACACCTCACGGTGTTTTGGGTCGTAAAAAGTTGAACAAACTGAAGACTGAATGACATTCAGAGCAGTGAGACTCAGTATGCCACATGCCACATTGCTGCATTGTGTGCATGCGCTGTGTCCTTGCCAACCGTCGTGGCATGCCACACGGTCTGACGTTTAATCTGACGATTTGTCTTGCCAAACGGCAGCGGCAACAGCTGTGTTTATGTCCACAACTCGTAAGCAGGGTGCCCCGTCAATGAAGCGTTGATGATGTCGTCATTGCTGCCACACATAGACACAGTTACAGCGTAGCAGCACACATGCCACACGCAGACTCTGCAGCAAAGACGCCCCGCTGTGGAATACACATACTCACTTGACATTCCTTTGGCAAGCCCATAAAAACGCAGACGACATCGCCAATGTTGGCAACAAGCAGCAACAAGCAGCAGCAGCAGCAGCGGCAACGGCAACGGGGGCAGCATGCCACATCCTTAGCCAAATCACGTTGCTTCATAAAACGGCAGGGCGATGGGAAAGTGGCAACGCGAACGTGCAACAAGTCGCCACTCTGCTTCCTTGGGCTCTGGCTCAGACTCTGGCTCAGACTCTGACTCTCGTTCTGTGTCTGCGTCTAACGTTGCCACGCTTGACATTGAACGGCGGCAGCAACTGTGGCAACGGTTGTGCCCGTGGCCGTGGCCGTGGCAGTGGCAGTGACTGTGGCAGTGGCAACAGCGGCTGCTTCTTTAAGTTTTGCTGCGGTTGAGCAGCCGTTGGCCTGCTCCACGTCTTCCACTTTTGCGGCATCTCTGGCTTCATCTTCATCTTCATCTTGCTCTTGGTGTTTTCTTTTGGGTCTTGTTCTTGCTCTGCGACTTGTTTCCTTCTTTCAGTCAGCCGCACTTGGGTGTCTCCTTGTCGTTCTCGTTCTCGTTCTGGCTTCTGTTGCCAGACACCGTTGGCATTTAGTATGCCACCACTGCAACTGTTGCTGCTGCCGCTGCTGCTTCTGGCTTTCCGGCAACAGTTGCAAAGTTAGTCCATGTTGTTGCCACAGCCTTTTGTTGGCTGCCTTTGGTGAAAGTGAAGTTTCATGCCACTGCTGCCATCGCCTGTCCCAGTGACCAACAACAAGCAACAACAGCTGCCAACAGTTGCCGCCGCATTGCCTTATTTGCCACGCTGCCTTTTTTGGCTACCGAAAAATTCAGGTCGCCTGCCTGCCATTGCCTTCTGTGGCAGCTCGTGACCTTTACAATCACACACACACAGCCACACAGCGACACCAAATAAAAAACATTCGCACTGTGTGTTTGGGGCAAGGCCAATGCCACAGAACCTGGCACCGCTGACACCTACACAAATCCATTGCAATCCCAACGAAGCCAAACCAAACCAAACCAAACCGTGGCAACGTCAGCTACTGGCATTCCATGTTGTTGCTTGCATGTCGCTCGCATGTTGTGTGTTGCAAGCATTTTTGGCAAAGGCACACAGCAGCAGCGGCAGCACAAAGCAAAGCACTGCCAGCCATTGTGTGCATGTCCGTGTCGTGGCCACCGCGGCCTTTTGTTGCCCCAGAGGCTGCTTGCCTGCGCCTTCCAACTCCCTCTCGCTCATTTGCCAATTGCTGCCCGTTGCCAGTTAGCAGTTAACAGTCAGCAGTGCCACGGCCAATGTCATCGGTATTCTCGCGGCCAACAGCAACTTGTTGCCACGCTGCGTCATGCAATCTGCATACGAGTTCGCCTCGATGTGCCACAAACGAGCGTTGCTGCTGCTCTCAATGGTCATCCGCTTTGGTATGCCAGTCAAACACTACACTCTGCCACAGCAGTTGCAACTGTAAATGACTCTCGAAGCACAAACAATCCGTTCGATTAAAAATCAAGCAAACTGCAAGTTACAATGTTACAGTTTTTCACTTCAACATGGCATTTTTTATTGCCTGAATTTTCTGATCTTCATGGTTGTCATTATAGCATTCATTAAATTATTTAATTATAATTATGTTTGCAAAGATTAAGTAAAATTTAGTTGTGTGTCTTTATGTTGTAACTGCAAATTCTGAACTGAAACGTATTATTTGGCTCCCTAACATCTTTTAATTTTATTTTTATTAAAATATAAAGTAAAATAAATTATTTTTAATTATTTCAACGAAAATATAAATTACTCCACAATAAATCTTGATGCTGTCTGCCAGTTTTTGAATGAATAATTTAAGTTTCGTGAGCATTTAAAATGGGAATTTAACTAGCTATTTAAACTGAAATAGTCCGTTAACTTAACTTAATACTCTGCTGGATAAATCTGTGTAATAAATCTCAGCATTGCTGCCACTAGAATCCCACTTTTTGTGAACTTCCTCTCGTTTGGTTGCACAGTATAAGCTGTGGCATATTTCTGCGTGGCGTGCCGTGCAGTTTTTGTGTTGCAGCAACACCCACGCAACGCTACCTTCCCAGCTAATAGCCATTGCAAATGAACTGCGTTTTTTTTGCAACAAAAAAGTTCTTTGCAGCAGCAGGTAGTATGCAACGTGCAACGTATGCGCAACGACGCGTCGTTGGCGGCAATTAGTCAGCACACAGACACAGAGAAAGGGGAGAGAGAGGAGGGAAGAGGGAAGCGTGGCACAGTGGCATGCCCCAGCGATGCAATCAGCTGTCACAATGTTTGGACACGAACAAAAGCGGAGAGTTGGACGGCAAGGCAAGCGAGGCAGGCGCCCGAGGCCACAAGCCACTTGCCGTTTGCCACTTGCCACTGCGTCGTTTAGTTAAAGTTGAATGGAAGCCGCACACTGCACTTAACGTCTAATTAGGCGCCGCTCAAAAGCCGCTCAACGGGTTGCCTCACAGACTTCCCGACTGCCCGACTTGGCTCGACTTGTTGGCCACACAATGTCAAAGCGTGTCCGCGACTTGGCCACACCTTGGCCATCACTCAAAACACACAAAAAACACATAGCATATAAAAAAGAGAAGGAGAACAGAAGGAAGGCGAGGGGCTGAGCTTGTTGACGGCGCCATGGCGGCTACCGCAGTGGCAGTCAACGAGGCAACAAGGCAACGAGGCAACATCAGCCACTACCACCAACCGTGACAGGCAGCGAGTCTGTGATTGCGCCAGACGACAAAACGACAGACGACCGACGACAGGCGGCGGCGACTCCTACGTGAGCTCTGACTGTGCCACAGCTTCGAAGCTGTAGCTGTAGCTGAAGCTGAAGCTGACTCTGGGTCTGGTGATGGCGATGGCGATGGCAATGATACCCAATGAGCTTACATGCGGCTCGTAAAAAACAGACCCACGGGCCAGGCAGCCAAGCAGGCAGACAAGCAGACACACGGCAACAGGCAACAAGCAGCAATGGGGCAACGGGCAACTGGCAACTGCCAGCAGACAATTTGTCGTCCAACAGCAGCAGCAGCAGCAGCAACACTTGGCACCACTTGCGATGTCCCAAACCGAAACGTAATCGAGACGAGGCGCAATTGCCAGTTGGCAGTAGCTGTTGCCAGTTGCCAGTTTGCTGGCTGCTGTGGCAGACTTTTGGCACACGCAGCACGTGAGCAGTTGCCGCAGTTTGCGGCTGTTGTGGTGGTTGTGGTTGATTTTTATGAAAGCAAAGACTGCGTTGTCTGCACCGATCTGCGGCACTTAAGCCGAACAATGAACAGCGCAACCAAAAGCCAAGCGAGGCAACAGCTGTCGAGACTGTTGCTGTTGCTGTTGCCGTTTGGGGCCACGTCAAAAGCGGCCCCGAGGCAAACCAATTGAAATCTGACCGAGCCAGTAAAAGGCGCGTAGCAACCAGAGAGCCAGCCAGTCAGCCAGGCAGGCAATAACGGCAGCAACAACAAGGGACCATGTCAATGTCAAGGCTGATTTTGGGCCTCGTTTTCGCTTTGTTCGTTGCTGGCTGAATCAAGTTCAAGGCTGTCGCACTGGGCCAAGGTCATGCGAAAAATAAATACAAACCAAACTCACACACACTCACAAAAAAAAGGGAAGCACAGTCACAGCTAATATTAAGTAGCAACAGCAGCAGCAGCAAAAAAAAGGTCATTGCGCTTCATTATGTCCGGGTTCGTCCTTGTGCTTGTCCTTACCCATGTCCATGTCGCTGTCCGTGTCTGGGGCGTAAGCTTAACCCTTCTGCCGTCTTTGGCACGCGCACGCACTTGACCCTTTTTGTTGCGGCAAAGCGAAAAAAAAACTCTGTTGGGCATGGGGAGCAAAGTATATTGTGCACAAATATCCTTGGGCTATTGAAAAGGCAAAGGACGCGCTCGACTCATTCATTGCCGTCGCGCGGGCCCGCAAAAATGGCTTGTTGTTATTTGTATCCTTTTTCGGGCTGCCAAATGTCGTCAACCTTTTGTCAGTGTCCTTTTTTCCCAATTTTTTTTTTCTTTTTTTACTTTCTTTCGTCTGCCGCCTTAGCAACTGTTGCTGACGAGTCAAGGACCTGCGCTTGTAAGCGCAATTTGCATGTCCTTTTGCAAAAGTTTTCTACATTTTTGTTGCTCGCTTCCTCCTGCAGCTGACCGACCGTAGACCGGCTTAGAGCACAGCTGGGCAGACGAACGTCTGGGCCACGTCTGAAGCGGCAATCCCAACGAACAGCTACCAAGGGTTTCACATTTCGGCCCTCCACCTCTCCGCCCCTCAACTGAAAGAAAAAAGGCACAAAGAATCGAGAGCAAAAATTGTTTACGCATTTTCCTTCGTTGTATTCTTCTTTTTTCTTTTTTTTTTTTGCCTAGCAAGTTGATTGACCTTTTTGCTCGAGTTCAACAGGCTTTTGCCGGTTGTTTGGGTTTCGGCTTTGGTTTTGGGCTTGGCGTGTTTACGTTTGCTGTTTCAATTATTAAATCAATTTCCCTGCATTTGACATTTAAATTCAATTTAAGGCTAACGATTTTGCTTCGGTTCTTTTTTGCGTAATTAATTCTTCTTGCAACAGTGGCTGTGGCAGCGCTGTGCTGCAAACAATAAAATTTACAACTTTACGCATACACGGACTTAAACAAAAGCCAAGCACTTCCGCTTCCTGTGCACACACACACACTCACACACACATACTCTCTCGAAGCAGACAAAATTGCAGCAATAAATTTGAAATTCAATTTAAAATGAACATAAATTGCTTAAACTTTCGAAGCATGTCATTTTTAAAACATTTTTCAACTAACACACACACGAGAGCACTTACACACACACACGTGTACAACACACAAACACACACACTTGCACACTCACGCAGCCATAAAGCGCATTAAGCGCTTTAAGGCACTAAATGCTGCCATAAAAATCGTTTGCTCGTTAATTTCTTGTGTACTTGTTTTTTTATTTACTGCCCTCACCTACCCCACCTCCCAAGCTGCCCCTACCCTGCACCTCACCTCGCCACCTTCTCGTTCTCTCTTTCTCTCTCACTCTCTTCTCTCACCTCTTGTTCTCGCTCACTCCGTCGCTTGTTCTCTCTGCGTGCTGCAGCTATTGCTCGAACTCGCGCTGTCTTGCTCTTTCTTGCCTTGTCTTACGTGCCCCCAACCAGCAGCTCGAGCAACCCCCAAAACAGCCCCAACCCCCAACGCACATACACACATACACACCAACACACCAACACACACACACAAACACTCAGCTGTTGTTGTTGCTGACGCTCGCATATAGCACCAACTTCAGCAACGTTTGTATGTATGAACTTACACACACACACACACACATACACATTCACTTGATAAATGTGCATGTCTTACACACACACACCTACATACACACACACATATGTATGTGTATAAGTATTTGCCACGTTGTCTATATAGCACATCAAACGAGGGCTGATTTACAAATAAACCTGTTTGCAAAAGGCTTGCAATATTTGAAAAGTTAAGCAAGCAAAAAGGAAAATTTATTTATAAAAGACTTGCTTTAAGAAGCAATTAAAACAAAAATCTAGTCTATCAATATTTTGAGTTGGAAACTAAATAAAAAAATGCTTTGTTGATTTATAAAATATTTAAAAGCAAACGGATTATTTAGCAAATAAAGTACTTTCAATATGTCAATTCGACCGGCTTGAATTAAAATTAAAAATTTCATTAAGATTTTATAAAAGCTATTTAGCAACAATTAAGTGGTAAAAAAATATATATTACTAAGCAATTGGAAGGAATTATTGAACAAACATTTAATGGATATATCGAGGAAAACTTACATGGATTAGTTTGAACGAAAAATAGTATGATCAAAATAATGCAGATGTAATGCAATGAGAATATTGATAAATTTATTAATGGTTGATGACTGTGGAAAATGACGGATAACAAAAACATTTAAATATTATTATTTGTATATTATTATTAGTCTTTAAAGTGCTATGAGTAAAATTTATATTAGACAGCAAGAAGCAAGAAAGAAGCAATTTCAATTGGCTGACGATTTTGAAGCAGAATCTATACTTTTGGAGTTGCACCCGCATTGAGTCTGAGTCTGTTGAGCAAAAAAAGTAAGCAAGAAAAAGCAACGACGACGACGACGTCGACGATGGCGATGGCGATGGCGATGGCAGCCGTAAAGCTTTTCAATTGCCACCCCCAGCCCCTCGCATACGAAATGCGCGTCCATAATGCCTTATATAAACAAGCAGACACACACACACACAGGCGAATATATAAATACAGGCACATACACGTATCTGTCTGTGTAACTGTGTGTGTGGTAGGGTGGTGAGGTGGACGGGGCAGGCGGCGGCGTCGTTGTGGAGTCGCTTTAATTTTGGCATGCATTAAGTGCGCTCTCGGGGGTTGTTTCCGTTCGCGTTCAGCTATTTTTATTATACGTATTTTTATTTATATTTTCATTTGGTTCCTTGTGTTTTTTTTTTGTTTCGTTTCTGTGCAAAATGCTGCGACTGTTCACGGGCTGCTTTAAGTTTCGCTTTAAGCTGGCGCGCAATTTACCATAGCATACTTTTGTGCGCGAACTGGAGTTCGACGAGCTGTTCTCGTTGTTGTTGCCGGCATCTCTTCGCATTTTGCCAGGCAATTTGCAATTTGACTCAATGCTGAGTGCTGCTGCCGGTTGCTCCCCCTTTCACACACCTCACCCCCGCTACCCTCCCTTTTTGCCACAACTCCACGACACCCTCGGGAATTGACTCTAAGCCATTGTTCGTGTGCGCAGCTACAAACACCACACAAATACACACACACACACACACAAAGAGTCGCACACTCACACACACAAAAATTGTCTGTGATTAGTTCAACCCTTAAAACATGAAACGGCGCCATTGCATTGGCATTGCTCATACGACGCGTTGGCCGCCGTTGTCTGTTGTTCGCAGTCCGTTGTCCGCTGTCCGCCGTCCGCCGTCTGTTGTCTGTTGTTGTCTTTGGCAGTCGACTTTTTGCACAAAGAGAGAGACACATATGCTTGGCAACTAATTTTCTTTGTTTTTCAATATTTTCTGCGCTTTTATCGCATTCTCTTTGCGCTCTCTATCTCTCTTTCTCTCTCCCTCTCTCTCTCTCTCTCTCTGTCTGTCTCTGCAGCCTCACAGAGATCTTCTGTTTGTTGTTGCTGCTGCTTAATGCAATGTCACAGCAACGTCGTCTGGCTGCTGCCCACTCCACGCCCGTCTGCTGCTCTTAACCCCTGCATTCTCGCCATCCCCCTCGCCATTCACTTTGAACTGCCAAAACGGTCATAGACATGCCTCGAACTTTGTCACATTGCGAATGCACGAGCAGCAGGCTCTGTTTCTGTTGCTGCCGCACATAAATCTCACATGAATGTGTGCGTTATCTCGCTTACTCTCTTCTCTCTCTGTCTGTCTCTTTCTCTTTGTCTATTCCTCGCTGTCGCGCTATCCTGTCTGCTTTCTGCTGCTGCCTAATGCACATTTGATGGCACTCGCTAATTGCTTGATTGGCAATGCGATTTCCCAAGCACGCGAGTCTCTGCAACTTATGCGCTGCGAAGAAGAACAAGAGTGAGTGAGAGAGAGAGAGAGAGAGATAGCGAGAAACTGGGGGGTGGGTGTGGCAAACAGCTGCGCTACAGCGGTCGCACTTCAAATGGAACATTTGGCGATTTGAAACATTGCGATAAGCACGAAAAGAATTAAATATAAATTATAATTAATAAAGCGAATGCAGAACACCCTCGCATAAGCGCAAAACTAAGCAACTGAGCACGATTAAAGGGCGTGCCAACGACAAACCATAAATAAGAAAGCTGCAGCTTAGCTGCCAGCTACGTGGTAGGCATAACTTGAGTAGAATCGAAAGTGCAGTCAAATTAAATACATTGCAATTGAAATTGAAATTGCAGAAAGTAATATAGAATTTTGTAGATGAACTTATTGAAAAACTATTAAGCTAAATATCACTGTATTATGATATCACGTCTCTTGCCACCAAATATACAAAGACTTGTTCTTGAAGACTCTGAAATTAAATTGAAAATAAAGACATAAAACATAGAACTTGCAGAAAAAGTTATTGAAAAACTATCCTGCGATTCTAGCTAAATATCATTAGATTGTGATTAGAAACATCTTGGTTACTTAGGACACTAAATATTGCCACCAAATATTCAGTCTTGTTCTAGAATACTCTGAATTAAATTAAAATTAGAGAAACAAAACGTAGAATTAGTAGAAAAAGTTATCGAAAAACTTGCATTCGATTCTAGATAAATATCATTAAATTGTGATTAGACACATCTTGGAATTTTAAAACACTAAATATTGCCAGCAAAGATACAGAGTCTTGCTCATAAAGACTCTGAAATTCAGCTGATCTAATCAGGCAGACAAACAAAGTTGAATACTGCGACAGTTGATCAGTTTGATCACACATTCATCATGCCCTTTTGCTCCCTGGTTTGCCGGGTACATAAAGCAGCAATGCCAAAACAAAAAAGAAAAACGGCACAAGAAATATATGCACAATATTTGCGCTGCATTAAATTTCATGTTGCCTGCTGCCGCTCCCTACGCTCCCTGCACCCTTTGCGACTCCTCCCCCGATCGCTGTTTCTGCTGCACTCGCTGGCAAAATGGCACTGCAACAAAAAATGAAGCAGCAACGACTGCAACTGCAACAGCAGCGAGCACATAAATTACAGGCAAGTAAAAACAACAACAAAATAACAAGGAACGATCCGAAAAACAAAAACCAAAAGAAACCAAACAAAATACTGCGAAAAGGGACAGCAGAAGAAGCAGTGGAAGAAGCGAGAAGAACAAAAACAACGACGACGACGATGACGACAACAAGAAAAAATTGAAAATGATAAATTGCAAACTGCACATAATTATGCAATTAAAGTTCGACGTTGTTGTGTGTACAATGTTGTTGCTGTTATTATTATTATTGCCTGGGTTGGGCCAGCAAACAGCAAACAACAGCAACGGCAGCAGCAACAGCAACAACAACTGCCTGCAACTTTGCCTGCAAGTAACAGCTGCAACAGCAAAATGAAGCGAACAAAAAAGTACAACAATCGCTTGGGTGATTGTTGATGGTTTGCCTGATTGTTTTATGCCAGGCCAATGTAAACAGCAACGACAACGACAACAGCAACAACAACAACAGCTACAAGTAAACAACAAAACTTGACAAGAAATCTATTTATGTTGCAACATTACGTTCAACATTTGAGCCTGAGACGGGCTTATTAGCACTGCAGCTGAAGCGTGTGAAAGAAGCTTGGGAAAAGTCTGAGAAAACTGATAGATTGCCTATGGAAATGTATCGATTAGTTGATGCGATTGATAAGCTATCGATCAGTAGAAAGTTGACAGCTTTGATCAAAAGTAAAGTGCATTAAGTTAGAAAAGCAAATTGATTTAAAATGGAATAGTTTAAGTTTTAGTTTCAATTGAAATTGTATTAAGATAGAAATAGTAAAAAACTTGCGCTTCTTTTCTCTAAATATGTACATTTTAAACAATTAGATTAGTTCCCCTTTGAAGTTTTATTTTATCGTCTTTAGCTTAAATTTATTGCTTATTGTTAAGACGTAGTAATTTATTTAAAATGGAGAGAAAATTCATAAAGCGTTGTCGTTTTCATTGCTTGACTTTGATATCAACCATGTTTTTAATTTGATTACATATTTCAATTAGTGTTATCTTTTTAGCGTTCCACACGAACGGTTCGAAGTAAATAAAAAATGGCAGCAGAGACGAGAGAACAGCGTAGTGAAAATCTTGTTAGGTAGGTTTGTTGCGTGGTGTTAATTGTGGCACTAAGTAACTGGCTGTGTAGATGCCACAATACATTGTAAAGGCAGAGCATTGACTTTGCGTGCTGATAAACACGCCACGCCCATTGCTTGTGCAAAATAGCCACAGCCCTACAATTTGCTGCAATTTCCTGGCCAATTTGGAGGAACAGCTCTCTAACCAGAGGGAGAGAGAGAGAGAGAGAGAGAGAGAGAAATAGAGAGAGAGAGACAGAGAGAGAGAGAGGACAACCAACAGCTGCTGTTGTCGTTGTTGTCGCATAATTGTTGGCGCCTTTTGCAACAATTGCCGCTCTCAATTATGGAATACAATTTTTTAATTTGTTTGTTTTATGCATTCAGCATGCAACATGCTGCAAAAAGGGATTTTCATTTAATGCATTTATATATAATTGTTTGCAAACAGTGTTTGTTTCATGCGATTCGCTTTGATGATGACAACGACAATAACGACGACGACGACGACGAGAAGCCGATGATGTTGCTGATGTCTTTCGTTGTTTTATGTTCACTTTTATTATATACATTATTAATTTTAATTTTCTGCATGCATATACAGAGTCAGTTGAACTATGGCAACACCCACACACACACTCACACACAGAGACGAACACACGTACACATCATTATTTGCACACGCACATGCAGAAATTGTGGGCACGCCCTTCTGCAACATTTTGAGCCCAGCGTAATCATCATCATCATCATCACGTTGATCATCATCGCTTGCTGTTCTTTTGTGTCTGGCAATTAATTTTAAATTGGGCGTGCATACGAAAAATATTCGTAGTTTTCTTCCTTTACATTTACGCGACGGTAATGTGCACTCTATGCTTGTATTGGTAATTCTACACGTGTATGTGTGCTCTATGTGCATGTGTGTGTGTTGATTTTGTCGTGCACTCTGGAGGCAAAAGCAAACTGTACGGGGAAAAAGCAAAAAACCAGAAACCTGTATTAAATGAATTTTGAGCGTTTTTAATTTTTAATGCGCTCCGCTTGACGCTGCCTGCTGCTCTACACCTTTCTCGCTCCTCCTCAGCATCGTGCTTGCTGTTGTTGTCATTATAGTACGTGCTGAATGCTGTTGTTGTTGGTGTTGTTGTTGTTGTTGTTATTTGCTTGCTTGCATTTTCCGCACATTTGCATTGCACTTTTGGTTTCGGGGCGTTGACTGAGTCTCGACTGCAGCAGCAACAGCATCGGCATCGGCATCTCCAGTCTCGAGTCTCGAGACTGCTGCATATTGTTTTAGATTTTCGGATTTAATGAAGTGGCAACTTGAATTCTAATGAAATTTACTTCAACACCGCATTAAATTCCAATATTTTAATTAAACAATAACAACAACACCCCAGTTTGCAGTCATCTGAGACTCTTGAAGCTGAGCTTAGCCCCATAAACCGCTCAAGAGAGCTTTTGAGAGCTCACTAATACACGCACAAAGAAAACTACTTGCCGTGTGTGAGTATGTAAGTTAGTTAGCTGTTTATATAATATGGTATTAGTATTTAAATCGATATTTACTACTCCATTTTGCTTATTTCTAAATCTCTTAAATTTTAAAAAGAGTCTAAATATTGCATGTCTTGTGATGTTTAATAAATTATAATTCAATTGTCAAAAAGCAAAACGTGGCTCCAAAGCCTCTGACAACTTTAATGTAATAAGTAACCATTTTCTTTCATCTTTTATTTAAGTTCTTTAGCTAAGTTTAAAGCACTGCAAATTATCTACTGCGCCCCTTGACCCATTTCATTAGCAAAAATGTTGGACCACTTGAGGCTCTGATTATCGGCTGGGGCAAGTTAATGTCCTCTCTAATAGCATTACGGAAAGTTTTCAACTGTAATATGCCTAAAAAAGTTGCCGCAACCAATTCTCAATCATCTTGTTAACGAAATTGCATGACAAACAGACAGACAGCCAAACAGAGAGACAGACAGACAGTTTTATTTAGTTGGCTCGATTATTACGTCGAATGCTTTCAAAACAACTTTCAATAGTTGCCAAGCACAATTTAATTGGTTCCATTATGCATACAACACACACACACACTCACACACACGCAGACACACTTTCCTATGTTGGAGGCCTTTCCACCTTTCGCATATGAATAGACACGTATTGTATTTTGCCTAGAACCTTCTATTGATAGTGCGCGGACAGCTGCCTTGAGTTCCGTTCTTCACACAATAAACAAACTGTCGTCGCCTGGCAACAAAGCAGTTGCCCCACACACACAGCTCCCTTCCTCCATCCCTGCCCCCTCGTGAACGGCACAGCAAAAAGTTCCACGCCCATTAATGTGAAATACCCTCATTCCAAAAATGATAGTCAACCCTTTGGCAAAAGCAACAACCCTTTGAAAAGTTGACAGCGAAGCCGCCCTTCAATAACTCACACTAAAAACATTTCATTTGCTTAAAATTCCAATTCACTTCAAAATTTGAATATTTTGCATATTTTGTGTGTGTGAAGCCCCCCTCACTCTCTCCCCTATTCCCCTCTCTCCTTCTCACTGTGTGTACTTCAAATGCCAGCAACATTTTTTAGATTTCTAAACGCTTTTTATGCGCTGCTGTAGCTGCTAAAAAAAAAAACAAGAGAAAACATTAAAGAAAATTGCTGGCGAAAAACTGGAAACTCTTTGCAGCCCAAATTCCAGCAGCTAATAATAAAAATAATAATAATAATAATAAAAAATGCAGATATTTTCGTTTTGTATTATTTGTTATTTGTTTTGAGCGCGCGTGCTGTTATAAAGATTGTTGCTTATGCTTTTTGGGGGCCGACTTCGAGGCAGGTTTATAAATAATTCATACGAATGCGCGCGTACAAGAAATTAAAAGAATACAGAGACAGCGGCAGAGGAAGGAAAATAAAAATACAAATAAAAATAAGAAGAAGAAACAGTTGAGGAAGCTTATCGATTTTCTTACGTGCCACACAGCTGAGGTGCACAATCCACAATCCCCACACACATTCACACACACACACACATCTTGTTGTTGCTGCCCCTCCGCTGCCCCTCGGTTGGCTGTCAATTTCGATTGCTTTAAAGCCAAACGAAGCAGGCAAAAATGTAAAAATAAAGGCAATTTTTATAGCAATTTGCATGAATAAACTATAAAATAAACATATAAATATAAATAATGTGTTGCCACAGATACGATAACAACAATAATAACAACAACAACAACGATGATGAGCGGTGGGGAGTGTGGGGAGATGGATCAGGAATAACAACAATCGACAAAGTTTGCTGGAAAGCAAACAAAAGCAAAGCCAAAAGCAATAAGAAAAGGAAGCAGCAAGTGAAATAATCGAAGGCAGCCAAAGGAAACACACACAACAACAATAACAACAAAATGGCAGCTGTGGCAGCTCAAGAAGCAGTAGAAGAAGAAGCAGAAGAAGACGTAGAAGAAGAAGAAGCAAACAAAAATAAATAATGGAAAATTGTTTCTCTTTCGCAATTTGGTTTTCTCTAGCAAGAAAAATAACAAGAAATTGCTCGAAACACAAAGAGAAAATAAAATAAATTGCATCATAAAACGTGAGCTGAGCAAGCGAGCGAGATAGATATAGGGACAGAGATAGGGCATAGAAAGAGAAAGAGAAGGAGATGGCTAAACTAATACTAACAGAAAAGATGAAGAAAACCAAGACGAAGACGAAGGAAAACAGTTAAATTAGAATTTTATGCAAATTAGGCATATTTATAGAAGAAACTGCAACAGGAGCTCAACTCAAATCAAGTCGACTCCGACTCAGACACAAACTCAACCCAACTCAACTCAACGCAACGCAACGCAACGCAACGCAACTCGACTCGAGTTCGGTTTATAAGCAAAAGTTGTCAGGTGGGGCAGGTGGTTCGGTGTGTTTTGGCACCACATATTGTAACAGCCGCTAATTACTTTGTAATAAATTAACAAATTTAATATACAAATTGCCCACAACTTAGCAAGCACAGCGAATACATTTTTTTCTCTTCTTTTTTCTTTATTTTGTGCGTTTTAATGCAAATTTTTGGCTGGAAAATTGCTGGTAAATTTATGCGCTAATTAAGTCAAAAAATTATTTTGTTTTTCTCGGTGTGTTTTTTCTTCATTTTTGGTTTCATAATGAACTACATGTTAGGTAGGTAGAGAGAGAGAGCGAGCAACGTTGACAGGCGTAATAATAATGAAACTACGGCACGCTGTGGCGCCCAACGTGGGGGCTGGCAAAACATCACAAATTAGTCGCAGGAAAAAGCCAAACAAGGCAACACACATTGACATGACGCCCATTCAAGGGAACGAGCCACAAATATTTGTGCGTATTTATGTGTATGTGTGTGTGTGTGAGGAAGTTGCAAAGTTGCACTAATGAGATCTACTTGAACTGCTTGTGAATTGTAACGCGGCAAATGGCCAAAGCCAATCAAATGCAATCTCTTAAGCGAGATCGCACTGCAGTCTGCTTTGCACTGCCAACTACAATTTATAATGTAAGCTCTCACTCACAATTTCTATCCCTATCTCTCTCTCTCTCTCTCTCGCTTCTGTATCACTCTGCATGTCTCTCGTTGTAGCATTAAAACTTTGATAATTACATAACTTTTACGATATATGTATAGTATGCACATCTATGCTATGCTAAATATAACTATGTATATGAAATCTCACAAAATGTTTCCTACATATTTTTCCCGCCGCCAGACGAAGAAGCCGTTCATAACAGTGGGCAGGGAGGGGGTGTGGCCTGGCTGCAGGCACAGCCATAATAAATAAACGTAAATTTTGCATGTGGCGAGTTAATGCAAACAGGCAACACACACACACATTCGCACACACATACATACAAGCAGGCGGGGGAAAATGTAAAATTAATGCATAAAGTTTACAACAACAACATCAACAACAACAACAACAAGAACATGCAAATAAAAAGTCAAAATGCAACTGAGAGAAATGAAAATACGAGTAAATAATGTCCGTTGATACCAAAAGCGAAATACAAAAAAAAAAATAAATAAATACGGACAATAGTTAAGGGTTTTGGGCTTTGGATTTGGTTTTGGCTTTGACTTGTTTTGCATCTTGTTGTGTGCAGCGCAAAACTTTTTTGGCAACAATTTTTGTGTAATTATTATTTGTGCCCAGCGGAAGTGATGAAAATGTGATGAGCATTTGCGAAACATAGACCGGAAACGGATGTTGCCAATGATTATGCAAATGGCTGACTTTGGTTCTCGACGCTCTTTAAGTTGCAGCAAAGACGTTTTGTTTGCCAATTGTCATCATCACCCCACGATACAAATTTAAATGCAGCAAAACGTTCGTCGTGCCACGTGCAACAACATCTGCTGCCACACAGTTTTCGCTTTTAATTTCAAAGTTTGTTGAGCTGTGTGCAACATCATGTGGGTTTTGCGGCCGGTCAGTCAGCCAGCCAGCATAGCTGCAAAGGCAAGCAGAAGGACAGAAGCCAACTCTTTGCGATCAGCAAAGAGTAGCAGGATAATAAAGTACACAAGCTGCTTTTAATGTGCCATTAAAATGGAGCACTGTGTGTGTGTGTGTGTATTGTTGGAGGTGTTGGTTGTTGGTCAGTGTCTGCCTTGCAAGCCAACTAAAGCCATAAAAGCAACAGCAACAAGAGCAGCATATATTGCAAAACAAAATGGCCACTTTCCCGAGCTCGACGCGCCATTTTATATTATTATTTTTGCCAGCTTCCTTCTTGCACAGCAACAGAGACGGAGACAGAGATAGAGACTGGGACGAGTGCTGGTAACGTTTTTAATATTGTTGCCCATTTCGTTTGTTGTTCTCTGTTTTTGTTACTTTTATTATTGTTATTATTATTTCGCTCCTCTGCTTCGTTCTTCGTTTATTTGATGGCAGTCGATGTGTGTGGCACATAATTCAACGGCGTTGGCCTTTATGAAGCGTCGGCAAAATGAACTGCTGATAAATTGGCCTGCAGTTGTTGCCAATTCCAATTGCAGTTCAAATGTCGCGAACACCACAAGATATCAGCCCAACTCGATAATAATTGCAGCCGTAGCAGTCTCAGTCTCCGTCTCAGTCGCAGTGCCTCAATCGCAGTCTCATCTGGCGGCACGTTTGCGCCACACCCATGCCCACATAGCCTGAGCACGCCTCAAAAGCACACACACACAGAATGAGAGTGAGAGAGAGAGAGACGGGGGGAGAGAGAGAACAACGCCCACGCCCTGCAGAAACTCTCACAGAGCGCTTCCTTGGGCAACGCCATTTCCTGTGCCTTTTCAAAGGGTATCATAACTATGTCATCGCCCTGAACTTTGCCACTTTTACGTCACTTCGATTCTATTAATAGATAGCGTAATTGTTGTACAGCCAGCTGCAAAATGGAAACCAAGTTTATTATGAACTCTGAATAATATATGTATATTAATATTTTTTAGACACTTCGGTTTTAAAGTGGGTTCAGAATTAGTTGTGTTACTTCAAACATAAAAACTTAAATGTAACTTTCAATGTGAAAAACTTATGGAATATACATGTGAAACAATTTTGCAAGATATTCTCTTTATAAATATATTGTGAATTCTTTCCATTTTTGCAGCTTCTTCTAGAGCAACCAGCCTTCGACTTTGTCTCTGTGCCGTTTTCCTGTTTTTCCTCTGAGTTCTCCCTACTCTCTTTGTTGTTGTTGTTGTTTTTGTGAGTTTCATTTCTTTTTCGTGCGACTTGCAATTTTCATATCATTTAATTAAAATCGCAAATTTCGTACACGTTTTCATTTTCGTTTCGTTTTTCGTTCTTGGCGCATTTTGCCGGGGTTTTATTTTTATTATTTTTATGGCCGGTAAAAACACTGCAAAAGTGCAAAAGGCAGAAAATTAAAAATACTTCGATGCCGCGCCAAACCAAACCAAACCAAAAAAAAAAAAACTACAAAGAACACAAACAAAACAAAAAAAAAGTGTGTGTGTGTAAAAATTAAGAAAACGAGAAGAACAAAAAAGTAGCTAAAGAAAAAAGGAAGACACGCAAACGAATTGAATTGAATGGAATTGAATTGAAATGGAGTTGAGTGGAGTTGAGAATTGTGTCTGAAATCGAGTCTGGGGTTTTAGCAGCTCGCCACGATATCATCATCCAAAGCAGAGGAAGCGGGCGTAACGCCATTAAATTGCGGTTCCGTCGCGTTCCGACTCCAAGGGGAGATGGAGAGGAAGGGGGAGACGGGAGGTATGGCGACCTCCCGCTGTTTTAATACCTTTTATATAGGCTTTCGTATTCGCCATTGGCTTTGATTTATTTCTGGATTTAGAAGTTTTGCAGCTTAAGTTTCTTTTTCATCTGTTTGCGCCATCGTTGTTTGCTTCGGCATTCAATTTAAATTTTGATTGTGTTTTCGCATCAAATTAAACAACTATGTATAAATATGCATAAAATTCAAGTGAAATTATGTAGATGAAACAGAAAATAAAGCGAAACAAAATAATCAAAAGATGGAACGAAAAGAAAAATCGCTTTCATTTATATTGCACGAAAATTGTGTTTTTTAATTTCATTTTACTTTTAAATCATGTGCCTGCTGTCGCAGTCGCTGCTGCTGCTGCTTCTTCTTTGTTCTTGTGTGTGTGTGTGTGTGTGTGTGAGTGAGATGCAAAAAGCAAACTAATCAAAAAATTCAATTTCCTTGGAAAATTTAATTTTGCTCAGGGAAAATTCAATTTGCCTGCTTTTTTCGGTGCGCTCTCTCGCGACCCCTCGATACACACAAACACACACACACACACACAAGCACTCACATAAACACACACACACACACAGTGGGGGGAAGGTCGTGTCTTTTTAGTGGCACACACACTTTGTGCCCAGCATTTTGCTTTTTGTGTAGATTGTTGCTGCCAAAGATAAACATTTTTAATTTTATTAACAACAATTTGCAGTCTTTGTTATGCTCTCAGTCTCTCTCTTTCTCTGTCTCTGTCGCTCTCTCTTGTCTACTTTTGCTATCCCTCTCTGTCATGCGTTTCCTTTAATAACTTATTACCTGACACAAATTGGCCTTTGTTGTCTCGTTGCTGCTGCTGCTGCTGTTGGCCGCCATTAGGCGCTTTCATCATTGTCATTTTGTCCGCAAAGTATGCAGCATATTTTGCATATAATTTAATTAATATTTATGCGTCTCTTAATGGCCAAAAGTGCTGCAGAGCGCAGCTCCAGCAGCCGGGCAACAAAGCAATTCATTTGCCACTCTGCCAAAAGGTCACGGCCAAAAGAGCGCGCGCGAGTTTGCGGCTCCAACAACAACAGCAACAGCAACAGCAATAGCAATAACAAGTTAGCCCAGACCTGCAGCTGCATTTTGTGCCTTTTACAGCCGCAACTTGCCTTGACTCTGGCCTGGCCAGAAAACTGGCCACAAGCAACAACAAGAGAGGGGAAAAAAACGAGTTTGTTGGCGTTGTTTGCTGACTCTGGCTCTGGGCGCGATTTAAACATATTTTTAGCCACACACAATTGCATGCATATTAAAAGCGCAGAAAAGAAAACGAAAAATACAACAAAATCAACGCGATAAACGAAAAAAAAAACGACAGCAACAAAATCACAAGGGGTTGGCTCATGAAATATTCTGACCCCGAAGCAGTGGTTTGACTGCTCCTTCAAGTCTCAACTGAGTTCTCAGCTCTCAGTTCCCAGTTGCTTAGGACTTTTAGTTTTGGCTTTGGCTTTGGCTTTGACTTTGGCTTTGGCTTTTTAGGCGATTTAAGCGCTTGGATTCGCTGTTCCAGCTATGCTTCATTAACTTTCAACTTTATTTTATTTTGCTGCTCGCTCTCTCGCACGCTGCATTCTTTACAACCCAATGACACTGGCGGAAATACCAAAAGGGCTTTCAGCAGTCAGCGTTCTGCGGCCCTCAGGCGTGATTAATTGTATTGTCTTAAAGTTAACACTCTTTCGCTGCACATTCGCATCGCCTTGGGCCTGGGAACTTTAGGGCTGAATTTAAAAATCAAATTTATTAGCTACTTTCAGCCAAGAGTCTTCGCTGTTTATCGCCAAGCAGCTTTCGAGCTAAAAATGCAAACTAGATGTTATAGTTTATTAAGATTAACACTGAGAACGCATAAAGACTAATACGTTTAACTATAAAGTTGAATTAACGTAGAGCTTTCAGGCATAAAAGCGCAATAAAGCTTAACGTAATTTAAGCTTTATTATAACTGTTTAACTTCAACTGCATTTTAATCCCGATTACGCATGAACAGCAACTAGATTTAGCATAAAGCTTTCAGTTGTGAGATGCGCATTAATGACTTCGCTTTCTCCTAGATTTTATGCACATTTTGATTGTCACTTTCTTGCTAGGCATTGACTCTTAATTGCCGACACTTTCGTGCGAGTGTCATTGCGTAAATTCCAGTCTTTTAATTTGGCGTATACTGTTCAAGTTCTCATCTAGCCGCCTCGACAACTTGCCAATAATTAAATGTCCCTATTAAGCCCGGCAAATAACAATGACAATGGCATTGACAGCGAGCAATGTCTGAGCCAACAATAACGAAATGTTCATTAAAAGGACCAAGGCAAATATTAAAAGTGAAAATGCAATTTATGTGTCCATTGTCTTTACACAACGTCGAGCAACAGCAATAGCAACAATAACAGCAACAAGCTTAACGCCTTTTTGTCGTAAATTTTATACAACTTCTTCTGTTTATTTTTTTTTCTCTCTGTCTTCCTCCTCCTTGTCGTTCCCTGTGCGCTTTCGTCGTCACTTTTGTTCATTTCCTTCGCATTCGTTTTTCAATTTTTCGCACATTTTTCTCTGTTGCTGTTGTTGCATGCCCTTTTTGAGCATTTATGTCCTTTTTGTTGCCTGCGTTGTAAAATGCACTTAAGTCTGGCAATGGGGCAAGCATTGGGGGCGCTGCGGCAAGCAGGCAGCCTGCAACGGCAAAGATGCGACGGCAGCTTCAACTACAAGCCGCCAGCGCGAAGGTTGCAGCATTCACAATATTTTGCCCATAACTTTGATTTGCTGTTATTATACCCTAAACAATTTTGTAGCGTGGCGTTTGCTTGAGTTGTGTAAATTGAAGAGGAGCACTTAAACGTTTGTTTAAATCAAGAAGGGAACTCAATAGATAGTAAAAAGAATTCGCTAGAAAACTGAACAGAGGTGCAGACTTGATGCCTATCTGATCCTTACATATACATTTTTAGAGCTACAAGGTTAAAGCACTCTGAAATTTAAAACTTTGAGTATTTAAAATCTAAATTATATATATATATTATATTCTAATGTGTAAAATATTCCAATAGATCTTAATTACCTATGATATTAGATTGGTATTTAGTTGCAAAATTCTGATGAAGATCTAGCCGTATTGTTTTAGTGGACAACTTAGTATGTGCTTTTTGTCTTAAGGAGTCTTTTCTACAATCAAATTTGAACAATTCTCTTATACTTTTATTGCTAGCAACTATTTTACAATCTGCATATTTTTTACAAACTAGTTTGGCATAAATTCTAATTGTGTTCGATTAATTAAATACTTAATATTAACCTCCTTCCCCACAGCTTACTTCACCAGCCTCTCACAGCGCTTCTCATAGTCTGGCATTCCGTTTTGCTATTGCTGATGCACTCAAACTCAAACCCGAACTTAAAACTCGGCCTGTGCCTCGCTTTTTGTAGTTTCTGTTGGCGCTCTGCTCCACACAGCTCCTTCCTTCATCTCTTCGTCTTTTTGCTACTTTTTTTATGCTGCTTGTTTTATTTTGCTTTTTGTTTTTGCCATCGTCGGCATCGGCATCGACGTCGATGTCGGCGTCGCTCGTTGTTGTATACCTTTTAAATATTCGCTGGCGGCCATAAATCATTCGAGGTTATGTTGAATTTTTAGACAATTTTTTATGCATTTAGTTTTGTTCGCCGTTGTGTTTCTTCCCTCGTCCCCGTTTTCTTCACTTTGTTTGTCTGCTGCTTGTTGTCTTTGCTCTGGCATGATTTGTTGTTTATGGCTCCGTTTCTTCGGCCAGCTTCTTCTGCTCCTTTTTTCGGTTTTGTTTTTTGGTCAGCATATAAATAAAATAGTGGCAAAACTTTCCCGTGCCTCTTTTACAGCGCGCGATCTGTCAACTGCCAAAATGGCAAATTGAGTCTTTGTTTTTGTTTTATATTATTTGTGCTCTTCGCTGATATGAAAATGAAATGCAAGACAGGCAATTAAAAGCAACAGCGAAGCGATGTATATGTCTCTATATATCGTATTAAAAGGCCGCGTTGCGCTAATGTTTTGCGGTCCTTTAGATCATGCGTTTAATCAACAATTTGTCTTGCCATGATGCTCACAATGCTCTCGGCCATTTCCGCTCCACTTGCAGCACAACAAAAAGAAATAAAAAAATAAAAAAACAGGGAGGCGCGAAGAGTCGAGAAGCGAACGCGACGACGTCACATGCAAATTCAGTTAGCAATTTCGCGCCCACCAATGGGCTCTTGGCCAAACTGTCTGGCCATTTTAGCCACATGGCATGCGGCATGCGGCATGGAGCAACAGCTTCTACCCCCCTCACCTGCCGTCCTAACCCCTGTCTCGCATCCTCACTGCCTGCCCGGCGGCCTTTGCTGTGCTTTTGGCCGTGCAAACATTTAAATGCATGAAAGCGAAAGGATTTTGCCAAAGTCCGAAAATCAAACAGCAAAAAATTGCGACGCGCCGCAAAAACGAATTGCAACAAAAACAGAAAAAAATAAACGCGCGATGGGAGAACGAGAGCCAGACAGCGAACGTGGGGCGACTCCAGCTTCAGCTCTAAATAAAACTCGCTTACTCGCTGCTGCTGCTGCGTTGTTTTTTCCAGTTGACCGGGCCACCAAAAAGGGCTGGGGCATGCACCAGGGGCAAGGGGCAGGCTGGAGCAGGCATTCCGTCTGACTGTGATACACTTTTTTTTTGTTGCACGCGCGTGTTTTTAATTAAGTGCAAAATAATGAATTTCACGTGGGGATGTGTGTGTGTGTTTTTGTTTTACTTGTTGTTGTTGTTGTTGTTTTGTTGGCGTGGCAAGTGAAAGTGAATGCTGGTCACACTGTGCGCAGGACAGATAAGGCAGACGGACGAACAATTAGCGCACTTTTAGGCGCATAATGCAATTTTTTTGGACTGCTGCAGTCGCTGCAGTGCATTTAACGTCGGCCACATTTCATTATAACCGAATATGGGGATGCCAGCTTAATGCAATTTTCGCGCTTCGCCATGAAAATTGGCGACATTTTCATGTCCAGCAACACAACACACACAGACACACACACATAGTGTGTGTCTCTTTGGTTATCTCGCTCTGTCGCTCTGTCTTGGCCCCATGGCACGTAATTCAATTTCGAACTGAAGTTAAAATTCAATTAAAATGAGTCAACTTGAGCGTAATGCAATTTTCCCAGCCAATGCCATTAGTGAAATATTAACGCAAAAAGCAAAAAAAAAGCGCGCTGATAAAGCGAAAGACATGCGCGAAGCAACAGCAAAAACAACAACGACGACGACGACGACAAAAAAAAGTACGTAAAAAATTGCATAAAATATGGGCAACAGTCGGAATGCCAAACGGTTGCTCCCTTTGCGTTTGCTGTTAATGTTGTTAATGCGTTTTCCCTTAATTTATGTTAAGAGAAACATAAATTTGGTTAAGAAAAAAACCTTTCACATAATTACATTTCGGCGAACCGAGCTGAGCCAAATTAATTGTTTTAAAGCAATCGCCTGACACTCTTGACTCACTTTTAATGCATTTCGCATAAAACAATGCCAACTTTAAGTCACTAGTTTATAATTTTAAAGCAATATGTAGATTGACAGTCATGAAAATAAGTCTTAAATGAAATTGTCCTCGAGTTTGTCTTTAGGAATTCAAAGTTGTAGCCACGTTTTTGTCATTTTCAATTTTAATAACAATCTCACAATAACTCCCTAAACATTGTAAATTCTATGTTATATTTGTGTTGCTTTTCAAACAAGTTACTTCAAAGCCTTCAAAGCTTTTTCCTTTCTTTATTCAATTTGTAGACTTCTTTCGTTATCTAAAATGCCTATATTATTAAAAAGACATATTTTTTAACTTTAATCAGTATTCTACATATGTTGAAATTCAGTTAAAGTCCTTTTTAGCGAAGTTACAATAATTAACGATAACATTTTTGCATTATGATATGATACAGCTTTTTTTAAATGTTCAGATTTGTCAAAAAGAAATATGATTTCACTTTCATCAGTACTACAAATTAAAATGAAAGCTTTTGAAGAAATTCACATTAATTCGCATAACATTTTTGTATTCATTTTTGATTTTTCAAATATTTCTCAAAGTGGAATATATTTTCACTTCAATCAGCATCTTAAATCAAAAGTAAATTAAAAACTTTTTGAGAAAGTTACAACAATACCCGATATCTTTTTGCGTTCTTCTTTCTTTCTTTCTCAAAAATGTATATTTGTCAAAAGGAATATATTTTCACAGTAATGAGAATTGTAAATGAAAATTCAATTAAAAGCCTGCTAAGGAAGTTACAATATTTCACGACATATTGTTGTATTCTTGTTTGCTTTTTCGAATATTTAAATTTATCAACGCAGATTATATTTGCATTGTAATCAGAATTCTGCCTTCACTGTCTTGCAACATCGTTTTCGCTTTGTGGCAGCGCATTTCAATCTATTCTTAACACATCCCGTCATTTTTTTGTTGCGCTTCATAGCCCATCTGGCAGCTGAGATATGGGAGCTGTAACAATTTTGAGCGCATTCAATCTTAACAATTTTAGCATTTTATGGTAGTTCGGGCCCCAAAGTCATTTTGAGCGTTGATTATTTATTAGTTTTATGCTGCTAACAATTTGATCAGCCTTCGCTTCGAAATGTTTGTCATATTTCAGTGGCCCAAACAGCTGCTGTTTCCCTCTCATCTCGTGTCCCGCTCCCGCTCTCTCTCTCTCTCTCTCTCTCTGTGTCTCTGTCGCTTTTGTGTATTTCCGCTTGTCGCTTCGCTCGTTATGTAACCCATAAAAAGTCGGCAAATGCGACGACGCCACGGCACGCGCCTAAAAGTATGCTATAATTCAACGCGCACACATGCCACCTACCTCACCCCCTCCTTCCCCCTGTATACGTGTGTGTGTGTGTGTTTCACATATGTGCGTTCATAAAAAAACACGAATGAAATTATTAAATTTTATGTAGCGTAAATTCTTTACGACACTCGCGCTAGCATTCGCCGAGAAAAGCCCAGGAAAAAGCACAAGCGAAATTTTCTTACACATGAACAATTTGCAAACTGTTTTTCAGTTTTTCAGCTTTCTTTTAAGCCATTTGCCGTGGTTTATAGTTACACACAGGCCACACAACATCAACAACAACAATATGTATTTCACTAGCTCAACTAGCGCGACTTTTTGTTTTTTTTTTCTTTTTTTTTGGCGAGTTGTGAAAGACGAAGCTGCGCATAAAAATTGTGTTGAAACATTTTCGTCTGACATTGAAAAATGCTCGGTCACGTTTTGGGGGCGCATACGCTGCTTCTTCTACTTCGTTTCAGATGTTTCTGTTGTTGTTGTTGCTGCCGGGGTGGGGCACAACAATAACTGAAATATTTCTGGCTGAAGCGAGCTGCGTTGTGGCAACTTCACAGACAACAAATTTGCGCTGTTTTGTTATTTCATTTGTGCGCGCTGCTTTTCTGCAATTTTTATTTATTTATTTATATGGCTTTTATCCTTTTTGCTTGTTTTGTTTTTTCTTCCTTTGTTGTGTTTGGTATGTTGCGCTGCGCCATTGTTGTTGGCCGGACAGCTCGTGACTTTGTTGTTGTTGTTGCGGGCCATTAAAAAGACGCAGCATAATGGCAGCAACAGCAGACACAGCGCAAAATGCACAAAAAAAAAAGAAGACCCAACAACAACAACAACGAGAGCAGCACATAAATTAAACTACCTGTCGCTCCAGTGGCGTGCAACATGCCCCCGCACCCGCCACTGCCACCAACTGCGCCTCGCGTTCAGCGTAGTAGCTCATTTTTAGTTTGCACTAAGCTAAATTAGTTTCATGTATCAAATTGTTATTTATTTTATAACTAATCTTCTTCCTCTCTTTCTTTTTTTTGCAGGTAAGTTGATCGGCTATTTGTGGCAGTAAGTAACTGTTTTGTGTGCAGCATGGGGAGACGCCACTGGCTTACGGCTTACGGCTTATTAAATTCAACATATTTTCCACACGAATTTCGCATGTTGCATGCAATTTGCAATGTATTTTATTACATACTTGCGACCACGACTGGACCAAAGCAAGACCACTCGGACCGAGCGGAGAATTGTTGTACACGTATGTTGTATGTGCGCTGTGGCGCCGCAGGATATTCTGCGCATCCTTACACACAGACACACATGCGATGCTGTTGTTAGACAGAGCAGCAGATGCGAGTGGAGGAGCGCGCGAGCAAGAGACAATAATGTGCTCACAAATATGCAAATAACTTGCAAAATTCGTTATATCGACAACGACAACGACATCGACAGTGTGCGAGGCGTGGTCGGTGAGGGGCAAGGGGGAGGGGATGGCAGGAGGCAGCCACAAGAATTGCAACTCATAAATTGCATTACTCGTATTGTTGTGCACACACACACACACACACTCACACACAGATAATGAAACTGATTGGCATAAATCCTATTAGGAAATGTAATGTGCATTTTCTTTAAAGATTAACATCAACAAATGCCGAACGAGCGGCGACGGCGGCGGCGAAAGGAGATTGTTAAGTCTTGAAATTACACCTCCGACTAAGCAGCTTTAAATAATGTTAATGTGAACTTAGCATACGGCAAATATTCATGCAATCACAGCAGGTTCGAAAAGTGAGTGGAGGCAAAGAATTAAAACTCAAATTGAAAGAGACGACAGCATAAATAATCGCTATTATCTAATATTCGACAATTTAACATGCTACAGACAAACATGTTTATTAGCAGCGAGAGTTAATCATAACATTAAACCAAGTATAACTATTAATTGGCTAACAGTTTTTAAGGAAACGAGGGAAGCGAATTTAAAGTCGAAGTATAGAAATAGAAACACATTTATATTAGTTATTCATATTTATATGAATTTTACATACTTCGCACGCATATGTTAATTAACAGAGCATGTTAGGCTAGCAGTTAAATTTGCAGATTATGCTAAGGACAAGGATGTTTTAAGAATGCATTTGCTTCAATAAATACACAAAATTCTTAACTCCTTTTCAAACAGCATCTTAACATAGCTCAAATATGTTAACATGACTGTTACTGTTACTAACAGCGAAAAATGTTAACTTTGCTTTAACAAATTTCCAATTTTGAAGTAAGTGTACTGGGACAACAAAAGCAGGCAACTTTTTCATGCTGTGCTCATTTGAGCCGCACTTAAATCAAACTATTTTCCGTGGCGTGGCAGTAATTAGTCATGTTAGCCGAGTGCTTTAATTTGGCCACTTCAGCTGCTTTCCCAGCGCTCGGCAAGACTCGAGTCTTGAGACGCGCGACTCTGCTGAGCTTGAAAAGCGCGTTGCAATTACTCAAGTCTCAAACTGCTCACTCATCACAGCAAAATCGAGAGCGAGAGAGAGAGAGAGAAAATAAGAGAGAATAGAGAAGGCGAGAAGTACGCTAACTAGACTACGACAGCGACTGTGACTGTGAATGCGACTGTGAATGCGACTGCGACTGCGAGACTAAAAGCAAAAACAAATAAATTCCAAAAATGAGTTATTAATGGCAATCAATCAAAAGAACGGCAAAACGCTTGCGAGCACAACAAGAGCAAAAGCACACAAAAAACGGATTGCAGTAAAGATGGCAAAAACAAATACAAAATTGCCGGCGACGAACAAAAAGCACTAAACTGAAACTGAGCGACTACATAGCGAAAAAAAAACAAAAAAAAACCGCGAGGAATACATAAATTGATTGATTGATTTAATGAATGATTGATTAATGCATTTCTGCTGCAAATTCCGCATACAAAATGCAACAGCAGCAACAGCAGCAGCAACAACAACCAATTGGAAGTTGCAGAACGTGGCCTTCAGTCTCCTCAGTCTTCGGTGCAGCCTTCAGTGAGACAGCCAGACAGGCGCGCGGAGTGAAGAGCGCTTCGAGTTTTGCAGGAGAGAAGCTGCTCTTGCTGTCTAGTTATTGGCCCTGGCACTGGTGGGACAACAAGTCTCTGACAGAGCGGCAGCCATACAATACGAATACGAGCCGTGGCAACAGACACCGCAGTAGGCGAATGGGAGGGAGGGAGTTGAGGAGGTGGCGCAGTTATACGACCTGCGAACTGCTATAAAATGCATTTTCAATTAGGCATAATTCCAGCAGACTGAAAACTCAAGCGAGGATAACACAACAGACTCATCCTCTTCGTCTTCTTTTCCCCATCTATTCTCTGCGCTCTTAGTCGAATTTATGGTCTACGATTATCCAGTTTTAAAGCCGCTTCGAATTGTTGTTTTAAAGTTTATTGTTAGCTTAGAAATGCTTTAGAGCACTGTGCAAGAAGAACTTACGTAACGCTCAACTACTTAACATATTTGCTCAAATCAAAATGTAGAATCCGTTCTTTTTTTAAAAAAGGTATTTAAAAGCTAAAGCAATTTCTGTAAACTGATCTAAAAGTTTCCGGCGCTGAAATCTTCTTTCATTTATGCAGTAAACATTTTTGATAATTTTATCAAGGAACTTTAAAAATATTATAAAGAACTCGTGAGACAGTTTAGCAATTTCAGAAATAGTTAAAAATATCAACGAGTAAATTATAAATGAGTTACAACCATTTTCTACTTTAGTAAATTAAAAATATGAACTATTTCCTAGAGCTATTTAAAATAGAATATCAAAATATTCTTTAAACAACTTAAAAAAAAGAATTGAAAGAGTTGAATTCGTGTTTGAAACATGCATCTTAGAAAAGCTATCATAAATAAGATTATAATAAAGAGAAGCTTTAATCTCTGCATTATTATTGTTGTATGAAAGTCTTTTAAATTGCGTATGCGGAAGAACACTTGATTTTCAATAATCTCCTTTCACTGTGATTCACTTAACATAATCTTCACTATGCAATTTTCTAAAATTCCTTAATCCATTACATTTTGAGCACTTTTTGTGGCTTCCAAATACTTAAAGTCGAAAGCTATAAAATATATTTATAGCTTTTGTTTACTTAGAAAATTGTTTTGGCTAAAACAATTGCGCAATGCATTTTGGCTGAAACTTCTATATTTTTAAATGTACCTTAAGTTGGCGCCATAAAAAATGCATCAACATAAATTGCGTAATTAGAAGAAATTAAAAAGCACAACAATAGAACTAAAATAGCAACAGAGAAACAGAAAGAGAGAGAGAGAGAGAGAGAGAGAATGTGAGAGATAGAGAGAGCGAGAGAAAAGGGAGCTAGAGAATGGGGCGAGTCAGGCGAGCAAAACAAAAAGCAACAGCAAAATCTTGCACAAGGATTTTTAATAACGTGGAAAACACAAGAAAAAAGCAAATATTGATGCAGCCGCAAATTTCAATTAAGAACAGGAAGAAGCAGACAACGACGACGACGGCGGCGAAGGCAGCGACGACGACGTCAGCGTCAACCGCAGCGTCGTCGCTGGCGCCGTCACCGCAGCAGCGGCAGCAGAGCGAAAGAGAGAGAGCGAGCGAACGAGAGCGAAGCACGGGAGAGAACGAGCGCGAGTGAGAGAGAGAGAGAGGGACTAAGCGAAAGAGAGGGCGAGTGGCCAAGTGCCTGTAAAACATTTGATGTAATAAAATAACGTATACGCCAGGCGAGCCGCAGAATGAGACGACCAAGACGGAGACAGCAATGGCAATGGCGATGGCGATGGCGATGGCGCTGGCGATGGGAGCTGAACGCAAACCCACCCTTGTCATTACCGACGGCAAGCCGAGCGAGTCAGCCACACAAACATACACGCACAGAAACACATAGAAACACACTCACACAATAAGAACAATTTAAGCCGCAGGAATGCGAAAGACATGAGCCAGGATCAAGGGGGTCGACGAGCGAAATATTTTTGGGCGAAGAACCGGAGACGGAGACGGAGCCGCAGCCGGAAGGCGGAAGGCGGAACAGGAAGGAAGGAAGAACGGCGCAAAGAACGAGGCGAACTCAAGCGAAATAAAAGGCCAGAAACATCAACAACAACCAAAAACCGGGGCGCTGTCGATTGATAAAAACAAAATTGGAAAAACAAGAAAACCAGCGAATTTCACAGCATACTTCAAGGCGCCGCCGAGAAAGTACAAGAGGGAGAGAGAGAGTGAGAGAAAAAGAGAGAGTGAGAGGAAGAGGGAGGGAAAGAGGGAGGGGAAGAGGGGGAGAGCGAGGGGTGAGGGGGTGACAAATGTAATAATTATTGCGCGCCATGAAAATCAATGGCGACTGCAAATTGCTGGCCAAAAGGCGGAAGTGAAGCGAGGGCAGCGACCAGAACAAAAGGGAAGCAATAGGGAGGATCCCCAAAGAGGAAGCGGCAGCGAAAGCAGCGTAGCAGACGTAGTAGACGACGGCACAACAACGAAAGCAATTCGTGCGAAAATTGCCCAAAAACTGACAACGAAGATGGCGATGACGACGACGACGACGACGACGACAAGGACAACAAAACTGCTCGGAGCCGCAGCCGAGGACGTCGTCGTCGTCGTTGTTGTCGTTGTCGTTGTCGTGGTCGCCGTCAAAATGGCGCAACAAAAGCGCAAAATCAGGAAAAAGAAAGTCAAGCACAAAGCAAAAGTAGCGAAAATTGAGCGCACACTCGCAGCGCAAGCAGCCAAAAGGAAGAGCAAGAGGAAGACAACGACGACGACGACTGCAGAAAGCGGAAGTAACGTGGAAAAGCCCCAAGCAGCAAAAGCAGAAGCAGAAGCAGAAACAGAAGCAACAACGCAAAGCGCACAAGCCGATAAAATTCAATGCAAAAGAGGCAGCCGAACGTCAATGTCTGCGTACGTGTCGCTGTCCCTGTGTGTCTATGTGTGTGTGTGTGTGTCTGCACAATTTGCTACCCTTGGGCAGGCAGCCCAACACCCAGCCAAGTTGGCAGCCCCAGTCACGACCCAAGAGCTGAAACTGAAGCCGAAGCTGCTGCTGCTGCTGCTGCTGCGCGCTGCACACGTCTGAGGCATATCGATTTTTTTGTGCGCCCTGGCTTGGCATGTCCTTTATGTCCTGGGCCGTGTGCCCAGTGGCGACTTTCAACTTTCGGGACGTCAGCTATTTTTGGCCAATGTCAATGAACCAAATGACAATGCTAATCTACCGCAAATAAACATCATCATCATTCAGTCACAACTTTCGCTCAGCAGCAACACAACAAAAGGTGTGAAAAGCTGCTCAGCATTCAACCTAGTGCAGGGAATCCTTTTGACCACGAAACAAAAGGCGAATTGCGTAACACACACAGCAAGGCAAAGAAAGAGGAGAGAGAGAGAGACGAGGAATATGAAAAGGGAAAAAAGGTCGAGTCGAACCTAAGGCAGAGCGTAAGAATTGTAGCAAAAAAGTTTCGACACCGCGTGATGTTCATCAAGTGAAACTTTTGCGCGAAACGTCAACAGCTTTAGGGCTAGCACTAAGGGAGCGGGAAGGGGAGGGCCAGCAGTATGCTGCGGCAGCGGAAACTGAAGCAAGTGCTACTACACTGAGCGAAAATAAAGAGCAATATGAAAAGCTGTGAATTACAGCACAAATTGTTAAGGAAATTCATAAGAAAACCGCGTTGAAAAATTACAATTAATATTCAAAGCATAAAAGCAACATTGGAAGCGCCTTAAAGCTTTCGATGTGTCTAACAAAGCGGCCTTGTTTGCGTAGTCTGTTTAAACTGCCAATAAATGCAGCTAATTAAATTAACAAGCTGAAAATATGATAGTAAAAAAAACAAAGTTTTATAGTTTACTTTGTTGAGGAATACCTGTAAAAAAATTCCATAATTTTGCTGCGCTCTTCAGTCAACTCCAAAGCGCATTAAGTTTTTCATTTAACTAGCTTAGATCAGTTAACTTTGACTTGTTTGTGCATTACTTTTAATATGGGGCTTGTGTGATATTTAATTAAAATGAAATAGTCAATAAGCTGCTTAAGCTATTGTTCAGACTATTTTAAGTTATCCCGCGATAAAATTTATGGAATTGAAAGCTACTTTGTATAGCACAATTAACTTTAATTTAAACCATTTAGAACTCATTTTATAAAGTAAAAGAGGAAATGTAAGAATTTCATAAAAGCGCATTATATCAAAAATCAATTCTTCCCAAAGCTTTCAGCTAATTTACAAGTTTAGCCGCTTTACCTTAAACATATGTATTTATTTCTCTTACAACTCTGCGCATTTGTTGCTTTTTATATTGCGGTTTGAACAGTGTAAAAGTAGGGACAAAACTGCGAAGTGCGAACTGGAAAAACACTCAGCACTCAGGCAGCAAACGATGGCAACGACGCTGGCGATGTCGGTGGCTTTGGCTGTGGCGGTGGCGGTGGCAACAGCAGTTTGACGACGTCACAGCGAAACGCGTGCGAAAGTAAAACGTTTGCTAAAAGGTTTGTGGCACAAAGGAATTGCCAACGATGCCGACTTGCCACTGCGTCTGCTGGGGCATCAGCTCCGTGTTGTTGCTGACGGCTTTGGAGTCTCAGACGGAGACGGAGATGGAGTCTGAGTCTGGGTCTGGGTCTGGGTCTCGGTCTGGGTCTCGGCTCTCGTTTCTCGCTGTGTGTCTGCTTCCTGGTGTGTGGCACCGGCAACCGTGGCAACGTGGCAACAGCAGCAAGAGCAGCAGCAGCTCCTGGCATTTGGCTTTGCCTTTTTCCTGTGACTAGCAAAACTGTTTCACGCTTTCCCTTGTCGCCCAGCAGCAGCAGACAAGGTTGTATCCCAACTCTCACTCACTCACTATGTGTTTATGTGTGTGTGAGCAGAGAATTTGTGTCTGAAGGTTGACATTATGAACTTGAAAGTTGTATTACACTTAAGAGCGGAGAGGGGCAAGCAGGGACCGGGAGGGCAGCCAAAGCGGCAGTTCACAATTTTTATGAATGAATGCATGGCAGACGACGCTGTGTGTGGCAACAGTTACTCTATGCTGCCAACAGCAGCAACAGCAAGAGCAGCAGCAGCTGCCACACGTTGGACTCGTGCTGCGGGTTACGTTTTATTTCAGGGGCTTCCCCCAAGTGGCCAATGTCTGACGCGTCGTCCCGGGCAACATGGCCCCAACAACAACAACATCAGCAACAACGGCGAGGGAAATCCAAACGCTGTTTTTGCGTGCCACGTTGGGGCAGTTGCCTCAATGTGTGTGTGTCTCTGTGTGTGTGTGGGTTTTTCGGGACGGCCAGTTAACGTGCCCCTTTTTTACGCTTGCCTTTTTTTTTGTGTTTTGCCGGCTTCGCGGGTTCATCAACAAATGTCAGCTGTGGCGTCATCAATTACGCATGCAACAACAACGGCAACAACAAAAGCCTGTTGACTCGCAACGCGTATGAAACGAGGTCAAAACTATCAGCAAACAAAAATTTGCCGACCAGTTGCGAGTCGCAAGTTGTGAGCCGCGAGTTGTGAGTTGAGAGTTGGGCGCCACAAAACAAAACACCTGCCGATTGATTTCGCGTGCAGCGGCGTCAATGAATGAAACTCGTACACAAACACACTCCCAACACAGTCACACAGACACACTTAGTCATTCACCCACGCACACCCAGATTCCCAGCTGCATTTGGCGTTTTTTGCGCGCATTACTCATACGCCGCGTGTAACGTGCAAAAAACACACAACCGACAAATGCTGGCGGCTGGTCGGCTTTCGGCTGACAGCTTAAAGGGTTATTGCAACGTAGTGATGGGGCATGCACCCAACACACACACACACACGCAGCTCGTCACGTGGTGAAATTCAATTTTCTACGTGCTGCCCCTAAAAACGTACAACAAACGAAAAGCATTTGCTAAAAACTTTACAAGTTTTTGCGTTAGAAATTAAAAAGTTGCCTCCAATCCAATTTGACATCAAAAATTGCTAACAACATTTCGAGCATATTTCATAGTGCGTCGTAGCTCTGCAAAGTTCCTGGAAGCTTTTACGCAAATTTATTGAATTTCAGTCATGACGCCGCCGCCACTTTGCAGCTTTGCATCTTCGTCGAGCATACACGTCATTTATGTCAGCAACAATTATTTCAGAGAGCTCTAAATACAAAATAAATTCTACACAATTTCGCTTATTCTCAAAACAAATATTTTTGCATAGCTTTGGCAAATATTTTAAATGGATTTTAGGTGCAGTAATTCAAGTTCTTTAGAAGCTCTTATGAAATTTGGAAAATTTGCTAAAATTGTAAATACAATGATATATTTCGACGCAGTGGATAATTCGCAAATATTTGCTAGAATTACAGAAATTTCATGAGTTTGCACGCTCACTTTGAGTTGCTTACATAGCAATAAAAGTGCAAATATTTATAGAATGAGTCTTAAGAATTATGCTAGATGGATTTGAAACATCGGAGTCTTTTGCAATTCTTTTACACTTAGTTTCCCTATTATAATCACTGGCTCCTGTTCGTTATAAATTCAATCTATTTCGATGCAAAATCTTAGATTTTTTTAATATTATACAGACAATACTATTTACTGCTGTTCTTCTAAAAATGAAGAATACTTACTTAAGCTTTGTTAAGAATTTTGAAACTAAAACTTATTCATACGTTTCAATCGGTGGTCAATTTAAATCCCTTGACAATTTATTTAGTCACGTACGATAGTTTCTGCGATAGTTTCGCTTTGGTTCGTGCCCGCTGTTGCCATCTCTAGTTGGCTGCAAGCGAGGAGTGGACAGCAAATGGGCCTGGCTAAAACGGAGTTCCGGTTGCAGTCGTTGGTCATTTCACGACATTTGCACTTTTATTTTCAATTCGAATTCGGAGTATTTCTTTTTATTTTTTTTGTTCACCGTGTTGCGTTTTTTGTTGGTTGTTGTGTTTTTGTTTTGTGTTGCACGCGCCGCGTAATTTGAATTTTTATGCTGCAAGAGTAACAGCAGCAGCAACAACAACACCAACATGGGGCATGCCACAAAAGTTTGTCGACCTATATAAACGTCGGATTCTGGCAGCTGGCAGACGGTTTCCGTCCTTGCCCCCAGTTGCCTGCCACACTGCTGCCTGCCACACTGTGTCGGATACGTGTAATGCAAGTTCAAAGCAACAGCAACAGCAACAGCAACAACAACAACAACAACAACGACAACAGTACCAATTGCAACTATTTTGAACGTCACGTACTTCGTTTGCCCGCAACTGCAACAACCTGTTGTACGAAAGAATCCTGCGGCCAGGCTCAGTGTCTAACTTTTTTCTCGCTTCCCTTTGCTGCTGCTTCTTTTGATATTTTGCCCCCTTGATTTCCTTTCTTTTTTTTTTTTGCTCTTATTCTTTTTCCTGCTGAGGTTGGGCAAAGAGTGAAAGTCTTTCAGGCAGTTGGCAACGCAACTTTTAATTGCCAGACAATTGAATGCGCATTGAAGGAGCTGCTGGAAATCAACCCTCAACCTCAAAACGAGGCCAACTCACCCCCTCGCAGCCACACCGCAAAATAGTCGAAGAAACACAAGAAATAGAAGAAGAAGTCGAAGAAGTAGAAGGTGGAAGGTGGATGGAGGAAAGTGGAAGGTGGAAGGTGCGGTCGTCGCGTAGGTTTCGAGCTCGAAAGGGGGGTGCAAGAGATTAGAGAAGGTGTGCAAGCGTCCCCCGCCCCAACCCCCTAAGCAAGCACAATTGCCGTATTTTTGGGGGTGCCACGCTATAGTAGTAGGGTGCCTCAGGGCGGTGGTAGGGTGACTGGGGTGGTGGTTGTTGGTGGTTTCTCTTTTGCTCACTGCTGAGACTTTTTGGGTGGCGCTTTTAACAAACGATAGCAATTTAGAAAGATGCCAGAGGTATGCAAATTTATTGCCGGAAATGTAATTTACGAAATACGCTGCAGGCACTTAAGCAGCGTCGACGGCGACGACGACAGCGCGTCGGCCGAGACGCTGGCAGCGCTGTTTGCGTTTTGTTGTTGCTCTGCAGTTTCTAGAGTTTTTTGTGTGTTCCTTTTGCATGTCAGATGTCATCTTTTGGCCAGCTTTGATTAGAGCCTTGAAACTGATGCTGATCAGGCAGGTCTGTCCTGCAACCCCCCTTCCCCCTGCCTGTCCACACATCAAAAACACTTTTGAGCACAAAAACAACAAAACAGTGCTGAAGGGTGAGCTTACAACGTTTTTACATTACACAAACAATCAATGCGGCGCATGCGCAAGAGCGCAGAGAGCCCAAAGCGTGCTAAGAGAGAGCGCAACGTGTTTGCTGAGAGCGCGTGTGAGTGTGAGAACGAGAGAGCGCTGCCGCTGCAGCGGCTGTGACGGGGACTGAGACTGAGACTGGGCACTAAAAATGCAAGCAGCCCCCAAATAGCAAAATAAGCAAAAACAACAACACTAAGAAGCAGCAGCGAAAGAAGAAGAACAACGAGAGCAACTAGCGCGTAATTAGCAACAACAGAAGCAACAACAACATCAATAGTGGAAGATAAAGCAGAAGAAGCTGCATAACATAAGAAGACGTCGCAAAAGAAATTTGTTGAAATAGTCTACAAAATATTGCAGGCCACAGCAGCTTATGCAAAATGCGCTGCAGCAGCAGCGCCAGCAGCCAACAACAACAGCGAACACGAGACAACAAAGAAATGCGACGCGTCACTGCTGCTGCGACGGAAAAGAGCCAAAAGGCAAAACGCAAAAAGAACGCCAACGCCAAAGTGCAGCGACTAAGAAAGTGCATGAGTATGCGTGACTGTCCATGCATATGTGTCTCTGACAGAGTGTGTGTGTGTGTGTGCGTCGGCGGCGGCATCAGGCAAAATATTTTATACAGAGACATGCTGCTTCCCTCCTGCTTCCTCTTGCTCTCTTTTGGCAATCATTTCCATTTCCATTTTGCATTCTGCATTTTGTATTCCGCCTTTTGCATTTGCATTTGCAGAGCGCCTTTTGCCTTTGCCTGTACTTTCCGCCTTTTGGCATTTTGTGGCGGCTGTTCGCGAAATGTGCGCGCAACAAAAGACGAAACAAAGTGCAAGACGCACATGAGAATAATTGAATTTTATTACATTGTTTGGAGAGGCATTCGCACACTCACGCACACACATGCACAAGTTGGGGAGACAGCAATGCGTATGTGTGTGTGCATGTGTTTGTGTGTCTGAGCGCAGCAACCACCAAGGCTAGGCTGCAGCAGCAACAGCAATAACAACAACAACAAACAGCATCGGCGACAGCTACAGCAACAGAGCGACAGCGACGTCAATGCGCGGCAGCTACAGCGAGCGCCTCCAAGACCAAGAGAATAATGACCCCAAGGCTTCGTCGCTGCCGCTGCTGCTGCTTTTATTGACTGCTGTTTTATATGCAGAGAGCGCGCGCTCTGCTCGCTATCTGTGTATGCGTGTGTGTGTGTGAGAGCATAGTTTGAAGTGTATTGGTGTTTCGCTGTTGCAGTTTTGTTGTCGATTGTCGCCGAAGAAGAGCAAGAAGCAGAAGAAGCCGGCATATGCTGCGACTGCGGTTGCCCCCCGACACCTCCCACCCTGCCATCTTGTCCTCACTCTACAAGGTTCATCTCGCTGTCGCTGCCTCTGCCGCTGCTGGCATTCACATCTCCAGCTCCAGATCTGAAAAAGAGGTCGATGGTGGGTGTTGCTGGCAAGACATGAAGTGGGTGGAGAAGGGGGAGGCAATACAGCTGCTTAGAATTGCGCTGCTAAAATGGCAACTGCAAAAATTATACTTATGATGGCGACACCGTGATGCTCTCTCTTTCTCTCCAGCTCATTGACGCTGCAGCATAAAAGACAAAAAAGCGCATTTTGTACCAAAAAATAAACAAATCTTAGTAAACAGCAACAACAACAACAGCAGAAAATAAAAGCAAAATAAATAATAAGACAACAGCTGCTTCTCCGTACAATGATGATTTTTCCTCTCGACGGTGCTGCCTGAGTTTTCCTGCAAATTATAAAAGCATTTCGCTGCCTCTGTCTCAGTCTCTGTCTCAGTCTCTGCTGCCGTCGCTGCAGCGTTTTTGTTTCTGTTTTTGTTTTTGGCGTTTGCCACAAAAAAAGGAAATGCCAAAATGGCCAAAGCGACGTCGCAAAATAATAATAATAAAAATAAAATTGCAAACGAAATAAGCAAAAACTCGCGCACACACACAAACAAAGACAAGTTAAAATAATAATAAAACAAAATTGAAATTTGTAATGATGCCACTTTTTCCACCTCGCTCTCTCTACCCCACCAAACTCACTCACTGTCTCGCTCCCTCACACCATTAATATCGCTTGCATGTGCGTGTCTCGCTGTGCGTGCGTGTGTGTGTGTGAGGGGGCGGAAATTGGATGGTCGACCAGCCGCAAAGAGTTGGTCGTGGGAGGGGGGAGGCGAGAGAGCGCCTTGCTCTATGGGTGGCATGAAATATTGCCGGCTGAAGTTTTTGCAAATGAGTTGCGTAGCAAAAAATGAGCAAAAACAAAAACAGAGAGACCCAAACACACGCACATATACTCACGCACTCTTAGAGTCTCTCTCACACACACACACGCACTCACGCACGCACACAGTCTCGCTATGCAGAGCAAGTTTTGTTTGTGTAAGCAATAAAAATCTTGCAGGCAATGCAGCTGTTGAAGTCAGTCATCAATTTTACATCAATCCATCAATCCAATTGGAATTTGTCTGGAATTCAAGTGTGTTTGCGTATGTGCTGATTGTGTGCGTAGGGTCACCTTAATCCAAACTGAGCCCAAGCCAATTGACTTGGATTATTCCAATCCATTTGAATTCGATTACAAAAGGATTGCAAGCAATTTATTCCAATTAGCCATAAATGTTGTGCCAATTGTATTAGGAAATAGGCAATAATAACCCCAATTGCAACACACGATGGAAATTTATTCTCGAAAGTATTGAATTCAATTGCATTCATTACGAGGAAGTAATATAAAATTTCCCAATTTAATATCAAAGTCAATTAATAGTTTTACTATTATTAATATTTTTGTCGCAGTTGTCGCTGTGCGTCTTAAAGATTTTTGTCACAACTTTCGATTAATAAAGAAAATCAATTCAATTTAAAATCCATTGAATTTAAATAGGCATATTTAAACAATAAATGAATTTTTATAATCTAAAAAATTGCGAAATATAAATTAAAGAATTTGTTATTGGTAAATTTTATAAGTTGATTTACATTTTTTAATACTTTCATTTTCCTTTGTTACAATCTTTGAGTATATTTGAAGTAATACAAATACAGCTTTAAATTTTTGAATTTTAAATTGGAAATTAAATTTTTAATTTAAACTAATTTTGTGATACTAATTTTTGCTCTTTTCTTCTTTTGCAGGTAAGTTACAACAATTACTACGATTATCTACTACTTATTGACACAGTGGGGTCAAAGAACGTTTTATCGGCTTTGTAAGTAGCTCAGCATTATGCCCCCCTCCCCCAAAACTTCATCACCTCCCGCTGATCAATGAATCTAATTCGCCAAAATGCCATTTCCAACAAATTCACATTCACTATCAGAATTCGGAACAAAAAAATAAAAAGCAAAAGGGAAAAGAGACGAATTAAAAAGAACGCCCGCAACGCACAAAAATGCCAAAGAACTAAACGCGGCGCATTTCAGTGCAAAACATGTCGGGCGAGGGGAAAAGGGAACGTATAGTTTGTGAGGGAGGGAGGGGGCTTGGGCACCCCCTCTCTGGACGTCTCCAACTCCAACGTCTGCGTCGTTGTCGTCGTCTCCGGCTGAGCCTTTGTTGGCGAGTTGAGAGTTTTTTGTCTTTGCGTTGTTGTGGTCGCTGCGTTGCTGCTATTGCTGCTGCTGCTGCGTTTTCGTTTTCAGTTTTTTGTGCCTTTTTCGGTTTACCGCAGTTATTTTTTACTACCTTTTTTTCGTAGCAACTCTCACTCACACACACACGCATACAGCGACGCTCAAGCGAACGCACACAGCTGTAAGTAACTAAAAGAGCTGACGTCGCTGCCGCCGTCAACGCCGCTGCCGCAGTCGCCGCAACCGGTGTTGCTGTTGTTGTTTTATCAGCATTCATGCTCTCACGCTTACTCTCACTCACTCTCTGCCGCTCAAAGAGCACAACACATTCACGCTCCGTAATGGCGGCAAGCACGTTTTGTTGTTGTTGCTTCTTCGTCTTCGGCTCTCTGGGCGCTCGCATGCGCTCTCGCAGCGACTGCGGCAGCGGCAGTGGCAGCGACAGCTCCACACCACCACATACACACAGACACAGGCAAATAAATTCACTCATACTCTCACTCATACGCAGGCAGCAAGCCAAAAGCAACGCCAATTGCTGCTGCTTGTCGCTGTCGTCGTTGCCGTCGTTCACGTATGTCTGTGTGTGCGTGAGTGTGAGTATTGGTGTATCTGTATCTTTTACGCTGCCTTACACTCCACACGTTCAGATTCAGATTCATTCTGTAAACGCGATTCCTCGAGGACGTAACGGTGAAACGTCGGCGAACGGCAAGCGCGCTTTCCGACAAACTCAACGGTTGCCCAACGGTTGCCCAGCAGTTGAGCTTTTGAGTTTTTGGCCTTTGCCTCTCGCTCTCTCTCTCTTACTGCGTCACATACGTGTGTGGTGCGTCTCAGTCTCTCCTCGCGGTGTGCATTGCCTTCGAAGTGGTAAAAAGAAGCAAAAAAAAAACACGCGTCACAAAATCAGAAATCTTTTTTCGCATGCAAAAATCGCGTGCTTAATTCATCAGCGTGCGTGTGCGAGTGTGTGAGTGTGTGTGTGTGTGAAAGTATTCTTCTATAAGTGTGTGCGTGAGCGTGTGTGTGTGTGTGTGCCCATGTCGCTGAGTGCGTGCATAAATTCTTTAACTAAAATTGATTGTTTATTTCCGTTGCAACAACCACAACAACAACAACAGCAACAAAGCTGCCAATGTGACTCACACAATAACAACAGCAACCACGACGTAAATAAGAAGAGCAGCAACAGCAACAACAATAACAACAACAGCTAATAGATAACAAACACAAACAAACTAAAAAAAAGCAACTCGAAGTAACTAAAACGAAATTTGGGGCAGTTGCCAATTGAAAAATGTGATTTCGTTATCAGCGCATTATATTCAATTTTATATACAAAACACACATTTATTCACTCACCCACACCTACAAACCCCCCAAACACACACACACATAGTATACAAATGTACATAGAAATGTTATGTGCAAGCAGTGTGCAGACGTAAGAAGAGTGTGTGGAGATTGAAAGCAAGCAATCAAGCAATCAAGCAAGAAAGAAAGAAAGAGAGCCAACGATCGACCCGTGAAACGGCAACAACAACAGCAACAACAACAGTAACACAAATAAATATTTGCGCGCTCAAAATCGAAAATAGAAATAGAATTCAAATTGAAAACGAATTGAAAACAAAATGTCATGTCGAGTGCAACAATTGAGTGCGGCATGAAATTCATTAATTTACAAGAGCAACAACAGCAACAGTGTCTGACAATAGCAACGACTTAAATAATAACACAAATAGAAAGGAAAAGAGATAAACTAAATAACTTTAGTAATAAATGTGTAAATAAATGAAATAACAATTTAATTGTTTAATTGTGTTGTGCGAGAACATAAAATCAAACCAACTAAATTATAAATAAATATTCTAGTAGTTAAACACAATAAAAAATGCAACTAAGTAATACTTAAATTCCGTGCAATCTATTTCTAAAATATTAACAAACAACAACAAGAAACAAGAATAACAAATTACAAGCCGATCAGCGCCATAATAATCCTTAATTATCCACTCTAAGTAATCATACAAAGTAATCACAGACACTTGTGCTTAACATCAAAACAAAACAAAACAATCGAAGACTTGACTGAGGAACAACAATCCCAGTTCCCGATCAGCTTTAACCCCAGCAAAACGTGATAATAAAGTAAGTGGATTCGATTATCACATCAAATGAAATAAAATAACTTGAATTGAACTGGAACTGAAACTGAACTGAATTGAATTAAATGGATTCAAATTCATTTCAAATGCATCAATCATTTCCCGATAAATCGCGTCGTCTTATGTATTTCTCTTTCGAAATTCAATTGAGCTTATGGAACTAATTTTTGATTGATAGCCTCAGACTAAAAGCGATCTGAAATCGAAATCGACAACGAAAATAATTATAAAATGCTCGTGCTAGTTTCTAGATATTCAATTGGATTTTTCAAGATATATGTACATATATTGATTGATTTTTTAAAAGCAATTGAACGTCGAAATTTCCCCAACAAATATTTCGCTGATAATTCTGTTAATGGAACTTTCAGAGAAGATTTGTTAAGAATGTGCGACACAGCTGATTAGATAGTTAGACAATTATTTTTGTTAATTAAAAATGCTGACAAACGATGGGATATTTGTGCTTTAGCGTTTTCTCGTTCCAAAGAAACAATCAGAAATGTTAAACACTTTGATCCGAAATTCAAGTCACTTTTTTTCGCATGAACTTTTGAGGTCGTGACAATGGATCTTGATCTAGAGCTGAGAGCTAAAGTCAAACGCTGGCGGAGGTGGAGGCAGAGGTTGAGGTTGAGATCGAGAGATTGAAATTGATATTGAGTATCGAGTGTCGGCAAAGAGAAACAATAACAACAACAGCCACAACAACAGCAACAATGACAATGAATGCTTCGCGATTGCTGACTAACCCACTCAGTATTCACATTCTTGCTGTCATTACAGTCGCATTCAAATTTCAATTACTCATGCCGATATTAATCAATAAAATTCGTTTGCTTTTTTGCCAAAAATATATATATATCGAAGCGCACCGAATTGAAAACGAATCGAAATTGATTCGCAAACGCAATTGAAATTGGAAAGAAAGGAAGAAATAACTAACAAATTACACTTGCAAAAATCGAGCTGTTGACGACATCCGGGAGAACCTTTTTAATGGATAACTCGTATTCTTATTCTTACACTCTGATATCTCTATCTCTAGAGTGGTAATTCCATTAATAATTCATTTGCAGCCAGCGCGCATGCAATTCGTTTTATTCTCCTATTTCATTCAATTTGTGCATTTAAAGCAAATTCATTAACTTGGTTAGTGCAGTAAATTGGCGCATGGTAAATCGGTTTTTTATATTTTTTATTTTATTTTTGTTAACATCGCACCTGCAAGTCACCTTAATGAGTGTGTGAAAATCGCATGAGGTCAATGAGGCATGCAACAAACACTCGCAATAGTGAATAATACACAATTGCAATAGAGCGATAAATTAGGTTGCCTTTATTTGTTGTTCTTGTATTCTATTCTTTCTTCTCAGATATGTGTGGGGAAGAATTAAAGGTAAATGTAGAAGAAGCCAAACTGGTTTTAGGTACTCTTTTCATTTATTCATTTATTGGCATTCCTCGAGAAAAAGCGGGTTAGCCGGTTCATCACACATCGCATAGAACCTGTCTGTCCTATATCATTTGCCCCAGCTGGGCTGACAACTTAATATTCTATTAGGGTTTCCCTCCGACAATCCAATTAGCAATTGAGTTGCACTTAATAAATACTATGCTTGTCTTGTATTTTGTCAATTACTTGCTCTGCGAATTTCCGCTGCAAAAAACAAGCAGCTTTGATCCACTGTAAATTTTTTCCGCTCTCATTACGCTCTTCCGTGATCAATCTGCAGTTATCTGATATGCAGCGCTTGCTCTCTGGCCCATTGCACTCTCTCGCTGGCTAGAACAGTTGCACACCAAATAAGAGAGAGAGAGAGCGCGAACGTAAGAGAGCGGGGGACACTTTAGGGCTGCCTAATGCAAATAGCAAAATGGCGGGTCGCATAAATTTTGCTACTCGAGCGCGACACATTGCAAGAGGGATCAGCAGCAGCAGCGGGAGCGGCTAAAACAAAAACCGAAACAGTAGAAAGTGCGCGTAAGAAAGCCAAAAGAGAACACAAATTCAAATAAACTAAATGCGGCGTGTAAAATTTTTGTGTCGTTTTTTTTTTTTTTGTTGCTTCTTTTTTCGCGAATTTTTACGGCAACGCGTCGCTGACTTTGTTGCCGTCGCATAGTTTGTGCCAGCCCCAAAGGAAACAGAATGGCAAACATGTGGATGGATGTCGTCCCCCTCTCGCACCACGCTACACAACATTCGCTCCCCTGTTCTCTCTCTCGCACTCGCTCACTCACTCAGTCGCGAGCAGCAGCACATGTGAGTGCGAGTGTATTAGTGTGCGCTGTGTGCGAGAGCGAAGCGCAGACAATTAGTTTTATTATGCTTTGTTGCGAGCTTCGCTGAAATGGCACGACATAAAAAGCAACAACAACAGCGAAGGCAAGAGATAAAATACAGCGCACAAAAGGCAACATCGACAATAACAGCAACAATAACAGGAGCACACACACTTGTGCAATTTACTGTGCTGTGGATTTATTTCATATGCATGTGAGTGTGCTGGCATGTATGTAAGTGTGTGTGTGTGTGTGTGCATCTTGAAGATGCATTAAATTCGTGGCCCAACGCCAGCTACAAAAACAACAATAACATCAGAAAGTAATGCAATTGCAGCAACAATGCACACATTAAAAATTCTGCGAGCTAGGTAGCTAGGCAGATTGCCGGGAGGAAGGCAGAAAGGAGAAGGGAAATAAGCCAGCGCACATAAATATTAATTTATTAGCATTGCGCAAATTTATCTGCGCAATTAAATTTGCACCACACACACACATAGACGCAACATTGAAAATTATGCGAGTTTGCCGCTACTCAAGTTACACCGAAATGCAAAAGGATAACGCAGCTATTTGTCCATGTGAGTATGTGTCCATGACATGTGTGTGTGTGTCAGTGTATGTGTGCGCCATAACAAAGATTAATGACCACGGCAAGGGCTGGCAACCCGACAAAAGCGAAGCAGTCAGGCAACTCTGGCCGCATTTTGCTCTACAACAAAAGGCAATAAAAACATAATAAATTACCATATCAAGTATACGACCACGAGTACGGTATCCATTATTTGCGCCCAGCATTTCCGTGTTGGCCCAGACTCTCTCTCGCTCTCCCTCTCACTCACTATCTCTCTCTGTCTCTTTCTAACTGGCACATCAAACAACTCGTATCTTTGACTCTTTTTCTTCCTTCTAGTTTCCTTGCCCTGCCTCGATCTGTCTTAACTTTATTTGATTTATGCAATTCAATTCATAAAACTTCCTATATTCGTCATTTTGCAATGCGAACGCAACGCCACGCCCTCCTCCCAACCCCCAACGCCTTGAATTTTCCCATATTTCCCTTCGCTCGCACTTTTTACTTGCATTTCATTTTGTTGTAATAATTTTTTTTTTTTTTGTTATTTTGTGTGCGTCGCAAACTTTTGCCAAACTGTCATAAATTTTTTTGTTGCTGCATAAAAAAGTTTCGCACACCCTGTAATTTGTTTTTGTTACTATTTTTGTTGTTTTGTTGTTGTTTTTTAGTGCGCTGCATCTTTTTGACCCATGGCAAAGTTTTGGCTTATAAATTCATGCAAAACTTGGGCATATAAATTAAACTTTGCACATTCTAGCAATTATGATAAAAGTGAAGAAACAAACAAACTGCAATTAAGTGTACATTGCTCATTGAACACGCTGCATACCCTATAATTGGCGTAAGCTGCAAATTAAGTATAGATTAAAAATCTATTTCACAACTACCTTCTCACTTGAGAAGACGCTTAACGCCTTACCGGGTATATTTAAGTCATACAATCCCGTCTATTGGCTTCTTCATCTTGGTGTCTATCGTCTTATGCACGGATCCGCCCTTAACTTTAGCCACTGCCCTTTTTTGTTTCAGGTTCCCTTCGCTTCCACAGGCATTTTTAATCAAAATTCCTTCGTTCACCCTTCTCTCCACACGGGCTTCAAGGGGTTAAGCATAACCCTCATTAATCTCTGCCTCGATACAGCTGTTGTTGTTGTTGTTGTCTACAATCTGCAGTCGTATCTGTGGCTGTGGTTGCAGCTGCCTCCGTCTCAGATCAAGATACTCGCTTCAAATGTATCTTACAGCCTTGAGCGCTTACATTTGCTATTTGCCGTTCGACATCAAACATCAAGCATCTGAAGCATCGAGTGCTTCTTATCCTTAACTGAAGCTAATGCAAATAAATTGATAGATAGGCAAGTTAGAAAGCCGTCTGCATGTGTTTACTCCTGTTTTGGCTGGCAAATTTGTTGGCCTGCCCAACATATTTGGACTTAATTACTTCATTATATTCACGAATTCCTTGCATAAATTGTTTTCGGCCGCTTCGGCTTTCCACATTTGGGGGCAGCTTATGCAATCCCATTGCATGTGGCAAGCAACCAAGAGTGAATGAGGCAGAGAGAGAAAAAGGGAGAGAGATGAAGTCGTGCTACGTAATTGAATCTCGTGTTAACAAATTTTCGTGTTAACGGCAAATGCAAATAATAAACATTTTTGCTTTGTTGCCTGCTGCTGCTGTTTTTGTTGTTGTTGTTGTTTTCTTTACTCAAATGCCAGTGCGATTACGAAATGGACGAGCTTTCGCGCTGTAATAATATATAAAACTTATAAGTATATACTTTTTATTTAAACAAAACCGAACGCCACGAATTGTTGACAGTAACTCCAACAACAACGACTGCAAATAACAACAACCGGCAGCTATTTGTAAAGAAAGTTGCAAACAACGAACGCAATAAACACAACAGAAGTAAAAGAAATGAATTTGAGCAACAGAAATCGAATGCTTGACATTTGAGCAACAAAGGCATTCGTATACCCTGCAAATTATAATCACCAATAAAGGGTATGCCACAAATATATTTGTCAATATCATTACGAGTGCAGGGTAACTGTTAGACGCTCAGTTTGCAGCTGTATTCTGTGCTTGTTTATCACTTGATTTTTTTATTCATTTCCATTACAAAACAGCAATTGAAAATTGCCGATGCGAAGAAGAGAAGATGGAGAAGGAAAAACGAAAACCTGCAACAACAAAGCGAAATAACTATAAAATTTATGCATTTTCCGGCATTAAATTAAATTTATACATAAATTAAAGTTAACTTCGTGCAGATCATTAAAAACGAAACAACAACTAAAAATAGGAAGAGAGATGGAGATGAAGACGGCGATGGCGATGGAGAAAATCGAATGCAACACACAACAACGACGACAACAACAACAACAATTGCAGTGTTTGCACAACCTGCTGGAAAAAAGTTTTCTATAAAGTTGTTTGCATTGCAGCCGCATGGCGTTGTTGTTGTCGTTGTCGTTGTTAGCATGTTGCTGCAAAAAGTTGCATGTAATCAAAAGTTATTAGCCCAACAATTTCGCGTACGAAATTAACCAAAAAATAAGACAACAAAAATGCAGCCCAAATAATTAAGATTCGGACAAGTTTCTGATGCCCATTGACTCTAATGGGCTCCATAAATTCCAACTCGAAACGCCAATTAGAATAGTTTGCGCTCTCTGTCTCTCTCACTCCACCTCCGTCCCACTCTAGCTGTCTGTGTGGCGAGCAATTAATTGTACTTAGTACACTGCCGCTCTCGCTGTCTGTCCATGCGAGGCCACGGCAAATGCAATTAGCATATAAATACATTTTGCAACAACCCCGTTTGTAAGTCCCCATTCCCCCCTACCCTCATCTCCCGCTGCCCCCTGCGCCGTGTCCACCCCGTGGCAATGTTATGCATAATAATCTGAAATAAACAATGCGAAATGCAGGCAAGAACTCGACTTGATTATACCCCCACTGACAGCTGTTAATTATGGCGCAAGATAACAAATGATATGCGCCCTGAAGTATGCAAAGTAAAAGCCTTAATTTAAAAAGCCAATAAAATGTATTAACTGTCACTAAAGTATAACTGTAACTTCGAGTTTCCACAACATTTTCACATGCAAATTATGCGGCCAAGTAAGTGAGAAGTTGCAGCTACCCCACAGTAAGTTGTGTGCCCATAAATCAGCGACACTTCGCCATTCGCATTTAGTTGTGCTCTAAATAAAACAAATTCAATTTGCAAATATTTGCTTAGCCGCAACACACAAACTCAAAGTTGCCAGCCAGCCAACAAGCGTCTGCGTCTTTGACAATGTTTAAAATTCAGCATTTACATTAATTTGGCATGTAAATATTTCATTTCATTTGTTTAATCTTGGCAAGCGCAACAAATGCTGTCTTCCGTCTACAATTTACAATTTATTGTACATCTCCCTGTTGTTGTAATTTTATTGCTTTGGCATTTTTTTCGTGTCGCCGTTTCGCTGGCTGCCTCTCGTTGTTTTGCTTCACGTTTCATTGTATTTCTAGAGCGTGGCTAATTCTACAGCCCGAACAGCCCTCGCAATAATACCTCGCACACATATTGTATGTAAATAGTTCTGATAGATAAAACCCACACGGGGGAAAAAAAACTGAAAGTACCTCGTACTAAGAGGCATTAAATCAACTGGAAATACTTGAGACTTGTCATTTGGCCGCATTACGAGTCATACTATTATACACATATACGTAAATAGATATATGCGAAATGGAACCAGGTTGGGGCATATTTTAGATCAAAAAGTATTTAGGTTTATTTTTGCATTTTGCACAATGCTCAAGGTAGCCGCAACCCCAATGTATCATGGCTATCTAACTTTGTATCTACAGCGTCTGCATGTGTGTGTGTGTGTGCAGCTATAGAAAGTTGTCACAACCAGTTTGAGAGGAGAGCTAGAGAGAGAGAGGAGGCTGGGAACTGAGGCCAACTTTCAAGCGGTGGCCCGCACAAAAACTGTCACGCATGGATTTATGCGCCACGTTTATTATATTTACATTTAATTTAACCTAAGAAAAGAAAAGAGATCGTGGCAGTTGCATTTAAATTACCTTCGCTAAAAGCACTTACAAACACACACACACACACACAATATACCACTATAATCGAAAGAAAACAATTTTCATGTAATCTAGGACATCATAATAAATTACGACAATTTCGAGCGGCATTTTCCTGTTGTGCCTCTTCACCATCACCATCATCAGGCCCCATCAAGTGTAAATGCCCAGCTAGAGATACATTTGTATCTTCACTCTCCATATATACATAGATATCTATGTACAGTTGCAAAAGTAAACCCATAATAGGTAATTATTTCAAATTTATTGCAATGCCTTCTTCTGTAGACCGGAGTCGAGACTCGAGTCTCGAGTCGAGCTGGAACTTTAAATTGTTAGACGTTTATTACGGCCCTCCATTTAAAGGGCAGACAATTTGAATTTTGAATTTCGCCAACTGCTGTAACCATTAAAATGTGTAAGAAACTCTCGCAAAAACACAACAGCCAGAAACTTGGCTTCGATAAGGCAGCATTTTGATTAAAACTAAGTATAGTTAAGTAAATAATTATTCCCATTTTCTCCCTCCCTCCCTCTCTCTCTCCCTCTCTCTGTCTCGCTCAGTGTTATCGGGCACGTGCAAAATCTCTTACCTCCCCCTGGTCACATGGTGAAGAAATGCTGGGCACTCTATAGATAAAATGCGAATGCGACTGCGAATGAAAATAATAATTATAATCTATTTATGGCTGCCATAAATCTATGACTCTTACACACAATTGTTCTATTTCGGTTGCCTTATCGCAACAAGGCACTTAACGCCGACGTTTTTCATGATTGCAATGCGAGAAATATTCTAATTTTCGTGGCAGATAAGTGCAGTTAAATTCGAGTAATCGCTGGAATTGAACTAACGCAGCGCATAGCGGAACGTTTGAGGATAGCGCACAAAGCGGAAATGCAAAAGAGCGTAATCTTTTGAGCATAACATTGGAATATATAGAAAGTGAAATAATAATTCTGTCAACACTTAAACCGCAATTTAAAAAATAAAGAGAGAGAATAGAGCTTACAACAGTACCAAAGATAAAATTGCAAATTGTATCTTGACGCAATGTCTCTACAAGTTTCATGAAATTTACAATTTATTTCCACTTTATCTACCTTAACACTTAATTTACTTAAGGCCCAAGTATCGAGAGTAAGAAAGATAAAGCTACTAGTAGTATCACATCTAGTAGTATCTCTACATTCTATTGATTATTTTTCTTTTATTTTTGTACGCTGTCAGCACCATTAAGCTACACTGGGAATTGCCCGATCAATGCTGAACTTTGCACTCTTCATCGCAATAGTTATAGCAACTTTATTGAAAGATCTGATAAGACTAGTTGCTAATCTATATTAGTCACTTGTCGATGACAACATGCTCGCGTCGCGCGCATTAATTTCGCCATTTCTCACAGCTACGGCAAATAGATTTCTTTTGGGCTCTCTGCGCATTTGATATTTATGAGACAAGCTCAACTGAAAAGCGAGAAGACAGCCTGAGAGGGGCACAAAGCTTCAGCGTTCTCTGGTTAAACAACTTAATTTCGCTGCCACTTCTTTTGAGCCTTTTGAAGTTTTTTTTTATATATATAGTATGTATATATGTATATTTGGTTTTTCTTGAGCTTTGCTGTGGCTGGCAGACAGGCAGAGTTGTGGCCCATGTTGGTTGCATGTAAAGTTCACTTCAGTTTAAGTGCATTTGCCGTCTTTATTTGCACTTTGTATTTATTTTGTTGTTGTTTGCCATTTTTTCAACGCTGCTTCTTCTGCGCTCGCTCGTCAACGGCACACTTGGCAAGTAGTTGCTGTTATTGTTGTTGTTGTTGTTGTTGTTGTTGTTGGTCTTACCATTATACACCGACACTTTTTCATATCCTGTCTGGTCTGCTTTGGTCTAGTCAACGAGCAAAGCCAAACTGACAGCTTGTCTCCGTCGCCGTCGCCGTCGTCGTCGTCATCTGAGTCTCTGTCCGCCTCAATCTCCTTATGCTCAATGTGAGAAATGGGCTGCAATGACTTTGCTAAAAACCGAAAAAGCGTGCACAGCGCAAAGCGCAAAGCCAACTAAACTATGCAAATACATCAGAGAGCGCGAACAATGCCACAATGCGCTAACAAGCGGAGCTAAAGCTAAACTCCAAACTGAACTCAACGCTGAACTCGCGTCGAACTCAACTTAAACCCCCCTTCCCTCCCCTTGACTGCGTCTGGTTGCAATTGCAGATACTCTGTATCTAGCAGATACATTCGAAACGCCGGCGATATCGAACAATTTGTCATCGTGACGCGTATCTCGAAAGTGGCCCTGAACCAGGTCAGGTGTCGTCAGGTGCTCTTCCCCCACCCTCCCTCTTAACCTCTCCTCTCTCCCCACCCCTCCTTCCATCGCTGCCAATCAGAGTGTCGTTGCCCTCGACGTATCTCGCGAGGCAGCAGCTACTTTAATGCACTTTTAGCGCTCAACGTCAATATGTCAAATTGATAAAAGAAACAAAACAAAATAGAAAATGCTAAAATTATTGTTAAGTGTTTTTCTTGGCGAACAAGTTTACAGCCAGTTGCAAGTGGCTGTTGCTGTTGCTATTGCACATGCCACCTAGTCATAGCCGCCTTAATGCCTAGGAGCCGATAACTACGCGCGATTATCCGCTTGTCTTTAGCAGATACATGGCGGCAGCTCTTCGCTTTCGCGTGTTTTCACTGTACCCGCTGTTATTTTCAGAGCTCAGGTGTTAGCTGATACGCCGTTTGTAAAGCTGCAGACATTATCTAACACTGTCATCTGACTGGCAACACTGCAGCACATTTCTGTGGCCTATCTAAGTGAACTCCGGTTAGCTGTTTGTCTTACTTGAGCGCGACTTGCGGCTTAATGCTTTAGATTGCATCTGCGTGAAGTTTGGCAACGACGCAGCACCATTATGAAACTTGGCAACAACGCAATAAATGCCAATTAATCATTTTACGATGTGATATCATGATAAATAGTCATAAATTTGGTATTTCCACCCAATTTTTTTTTGTGTCAAGAACATCAAAGAAAAGCTGCGACTTTGCTGCATATTTATTACTTATTAAATAAACAATGATATCATGACAACAATTTAGTTTTACGTATAACAAGTTTACTTACACATTCGAAATGGGGAAATTCACTTTTCGCAACTTTCTTGTGCATAATAAAAGTCAGCACTGGGTTTCAATTGGAAAATAACACAATTTTAGCGAGCATTAAGCTGAGCTTCAGCTTGTTTACTTATCGTAATTTCGAGCCTGTCATAAACGCATTAAGTTGCCGTCGCTCTAGTCAATTGGCCACTCGATTGGCCTATTAGGCATTTTTTTTCGGAGCGTTTGTAAAGTAAATTCATGAAATTATTGCCACTCAGTTGAATTTACAGAGAAATTTGGTTGTTATTGTTATTGTAGCTGGGGTGCTGAGGCAATCAGAAACAACGGAGACATAAAAATTGCTGAAGAAGTTGTCAAAAAAAAAAAAAAAAAACAAAATGCAAACAGCACGAGACATAGCTCGGATTTGGATTTGAGTCTGCTCAGATTTGATTCCTATATGCAGCAGCTAGAGATACAGATACATATATATTTCGGCATATAAAAATATATGTACATATATATGTATATATAAATGTACTTTGTGCTGTTGTAGTTGCAGCTTCAGCTGCGTTATATTTTCTGCTTTATGTTGTGCAAATATTGACATTCGTTTATTAAAATTCCAGCAGAGTGGCAAAGGCGAAGCCCAAGCCGGAGACGAAGCCAGCTAGAGAGTCAGTGAGAGAAAGGGAGGGGGGAAACTCTCTGTCAGCATGGGGCATGAGTTGTTGAGTGTGTGTGGAAAGAGAGCGGGGGAAGCAGGGCCAACATTTTATGCCATGTTTGCATATGTAAATGTGCCGCCTCTTGCTTAAGCCAACTCCCCTCTCCGCTCTCCACACTCCAGTCTCCTCCTTCTCTCTTTCTATGTGCGCGCTAATATTTGCTTTTAATTTTTGCTTTGTTTAAACTGCAGTTTAATTTTATTTTGCACAAATATTGCCAGCAAATTAGAGACCAAAAGAAATGCAAATTGCCAACGCAGCTAACTAGAGCCGACCAAGATAAAAGATACAAGATACAGATATAAGAAACAAGATACAAGATACAACCACAAAAGGCAACAGCTTTCCACGCTATACGTAGATGTATGGTCAGTCAAAATGAAGTGCTGTCAAGTTTTAAATTTAATTGACACATTTCTCGTTTGCAATTAAATCTCAACACAAATGAAATTCGCCATAAATACAAAAAAAAACAACAACAAAAAGGAATAAATTTAATGCGCAATGGGCGTGTCAAGCACAACAAACAAAACATGCAACTTCGTGTTGACTTTGTGCGCTTTGCGTTTTAATTAAAATTCAAGTGAGTTTCAAAGTGTTGCCAAGAAATGCACAAAGCCAACAAATGAGACAAATAATCATTTTTGTCTATTTATTTGCTTCGTCTCGTTTCTTTTATTTTCTTTCCACTTCTTCTCCTTTGATTAGTCAGTTTTGCATAGCTTTAGCATATTTTATTTGTTTTGATTTGCTATTGTGTTGATTGCCAAGCACACACAACAAATAAACTTAATTGAGATGATCATAATTTTCGTTGTGCTCATAAATATGCATACTTTTTTTTTTTTTGCCGCCACACTTCCGCACTGTTCTCTCCTCGAAAATTCAAGTAATTATTGAATTTTATTTGAAATTTGATTTACATTTTTATTGATAAATTTTATTGCTCATTTGCCTGTCTCTCGCTCTTTCTTATTCTGAATTCGGTGATGCACTTTCGTCGCCAGCAGGAAATGAGAAATAAAAGCGCATACTTTAATTAAACCCCAAAGAGGCGGCACTTTTACAAACGTCCACATGAAGGAAGTATGGGGGGAAAGTGCATTACTAAATGGAGCGTGTGCATCGGGAAAAGTTCAAGTCATTGCCTGATTGGCGTTTGCCCGAGCAGGAAATCACATTGGAAATGCAGTTACATGCAGGGCATTTGCTTGACTTTACTTTGCTTTGAACTGTCTATTAAATTATATGGAAAATGTCTGCACCATTTTCATGGAAATGTCTGCAATAAAATTGTGAATAAATTCCCTTTAGAAGCGCACAAAGACATTGAAGTAATAAGTATTTTTATTTAGCTCAATTGAGCGAGTTTTTTCAAACGTATTATAAACACTGGCTGTAGGCAAATGAATGCAGACTTAAAACAAATTTGAAGATAAAATTTAAAATATATATTCCAAACGATTTCAACTTGAATTTTATTCATTTCTCAAGCAGTATTCTCTAGGATGTGAAAACGTCTGCGTTTTCCAATTATCATGACAATTCCTCAAGTTTTCTCCACGCATTGCTCAATTGCACGTTTAATCAACGCATTCTTCCTACAAGCAACTCAATCAAATTGCCGAACATTTATTGCTTTATACGACGAAAAAAAATACTTAAGAAAAAATTGTATGCGATGCTGGCAAGAAATTGATTTTCTGCATCGCAACGTAGCGCAATCTGAACAAATGTGGCTATAAAAAGTGTCCATGGCCAACGCCTGGTCGTGTCTCAAGTGCAACAACAACAACAACAACTACAGCAACCACAAGAGCAATGGAGTCGACACCTTTTGGAGGCCAACAGACACACACAAAGATTGTATAGCATAGAGTGGAGGTAGAGAGAAGTAGAGTCTGTGACTTTGTCGGTTCGGGGCAATGGGGCAAAAATCTTTTACGACTGCCGACAGAGACGACAGCATCTTCATCTACTTACAAAGCCAACGCTGTTGTTGTTGGCACTTTCGCAGTCGGTGTTGGGGTCACGTAAAGTCCATTTATATCAAATTATCTTACCATAATAATGAATTGTCGGCAATTATAGGTATTATCGTTATTTATAGTCGTAAAAACGCTCTATGCCGTTTTCCTGTTGCAGACTCTTTGCATTTCGTGCCGCCTCCCTCCCCCTCCCATTCCACTTCGCGACGTTCTTCTACTCGTCTTGCCCCTTGGGGGCATCGGTAAATGCGTAAATAAGCCCCACTTATGTATGTGAGAAGCGACGTTCAAGTGGAATCGCATAAAAATAAATCTAATTAAATGAAATCGTTTACTTTGCCCATAAACAACGGCTCTAAATTTTAATTGCTTGAAAATGCGCCACAAAGGAAGAGCACAACAAAAGGCACAGAGAGGGAGAGAGAGAGAGTGGGGCATGTGGCATGTAGCAAGTAGCAAAGCAACTAAGTAACTAAGTAAATGACAGCGATGACTCATTTGCTCAAGCTCCTGGTAATTGGCAACTTCCGCATCACACAGCCGAATGCCAATTAATTAAACGATCCAACTCAAACAAAAGTATTTCAAGTCAACATTTTTAGCTGTAATTGAGCAAGACACAAAAAACAAGAACCACAAACACAAAACCTTGAAAAATCCCCACCCCAAACTTACAGTTGGCCCAGATATCCCCCAAAAAAAAACATCGATGAACATTTGCCGAAAACAAAAGTGTCTCATGTTTACGTTTATTTTTAGGGAAATATTGATAAGAACTTCAGCTGCAATGATAGCAAAAAACCTCGCCTCAAGGCGCAATTCGTTGACCTTCTAAAATTGGTATCATCAATTTTCTGGGATGCTTTACGAAATCTTATTCATTTTCCCATTTGGTTTGCTCTCGTTTTGTGCTCTTAATTACAACGGGCCGTAAAAAAGAATACCTACAAATTGAGAAACTTCCTGTTCCCTTTTACAAGAGTCGTTAACCAACTGAGCAATATACATATATAATTCTATATGCATATATCTTTGTCTGCATTGGAAATGAACAGTCGCGTATTCAATATGCTCCTTTTTTTTGTTGTTGTCGTTGATGCTGTTAAGGTCTGGGCAACACCCATAGGGTCCATTGATTGCCCCCCTGGCATTGATAAAGACACATTTATGTTATGTAAAATGCGCACAGATGATTTATGGCCGGGCCATTAAAGCCTGGGTGGAGAGCTGTCTTCTCCTGGTCAGCAAAGCGAATGTAAATGTTTAATGGCGCCTCATAAATATGTATGTATGTGTGAGTTGTACGCGCTATAACGGAAATAGAACTCATTTCAACACAAAAACAAAACTAATAAAAATAAAATATATATACGTATCGTACGTTGAAGGAAACAACCTTAAAGTTAAAATTTAATTAGAGGCAGGGAGTAGAAGCAAAACAAAAAAATAAACACAAAGGGGAAACACATTTAATTAACATTAAGAGATAAAAAATTTAAACGAAACTCGCCAGGGAAAGGACTGAGAAATGTGTATATGGGTTTTTGGTTGAGAACGGGGGTTAGGGTAATGGATATGAGAATGAGAGAATTGGAATGAGAATGGGAATTGAAATGAAAATCAGCGCAAAGCGAACTGGAAATGCTTGCAGCGTAATGGGGTTAAAGTTAAACAGCAACAAAAACAAAAGTAAAAATGAAAATAAAAATAAAAATACAAATAAATAAGACAAGAAGGAAAGGGAAGCGTGCATAAAACAGACGAGCAAAATTAAATTCAAGCAACAAACACAAAATTTCATTCCCCACAGCAACCGGGTAGAAGAAACTTAAAACAAAAAAGAACAACACACAAAAAACAACAAAAAAAATGCTGTCGAATTAAAATTAATGTCGAGTTAATCGAGTTTTGTTGTTGTTCCTCGAGGAGTAGGCACATCTCTTTCAGTTCCACAGAACAAAGAACAAACACACAAAGCAGCACACACACACACACACACACACGCACACACACATACATAGAGAGAGGAGCGAACAGCGTGTGTAGTGGAGACGCGCAAAGAATTGGAATCTGAAAGCAGTTTGTCTTCTTCCCTTTTCGCCTTTTGCCTGAGCCTGTTTCCAATGTATTTTATTTTATTTGTTCATACCCGCCTGCCCAAAGTTAACAGGGTGTTATAGACGAAAGACGAGCACATGATCTGTGAAGCTGATTTCTCTGAAACTGTAGAAACTATAAACTGCCAATTTGCTGACAATACTTTGCTTTGGAAACTATCCAACGCCTTTGAAACAAAATGTTATTCAGACGCTCTAAATATCACTACAATCGCATAATTTGCTTTTATTTCGATTAGCGGGTATCTCGCAGTCTATCACACTCCAAAGCAACTTTCTTACATTTTAGTCTTCGTTTTCGTTTGCTTCTTTTCTTTTTTTTTGTTAATTTTCCTTCTACACGATTTTTATCGCTGCTGCGTTGAGTGTTTACCTTGCGTCGTCGTCGTCGTCGTCGTAGTCTTCAGCTTCAGCTTCGGCATTCGACGTTGCGCAGTCGCACAGCCTCCGCCAGGCATTGTACTATTTCAAGGATAACAACTAAAAGGCTGTGTATGTGCGTGTGTGTGTGTGTGTGAGTCTGGCCTCGCTGCACATACCTCGCACACCTCGCTTCGCGTGCCCTTCTTGGCTGCTCTACCTGCGGCACTATAAATTGCAATCAATTGATATAATTACGAAGGGCAGCTAGTGGGAATGAGAGGGAGCTGTGCTGATTGTGGCGCAGGGAATTGCATCTTCTTCGTCCCCACCACCCCCCACACTTCCCTTTCCCTCATGTCGTCTTCCGCAATTGCAATCGAGTAACGTACGCTGTTGCTTAATTAGGCTATTTAGTTTGTCGTTGCTGTCTAACTGGAGAATATTATTGATTTCAATGCCGTTCACTTACTAATTGCTCTTCTTTCTTTTCTGATTGCAGGTAAGTCACTGTCTTGGCCTGGTTAAGCGAACGATGCCAACGCATGCAACCCAACTCACATTGATTTTGGCCCGAATGTCGCTCGCCAATTAGCGAAAACAACGTAAAACAAATTAAATAAGAAAAAAATACCCACAACAACAACAACAACGACAAAAGTAAAACATTTCCGCAAAAAAACGAAAAATCCAAAAAGAAAGAGGCAGAGAGCGCGACAACAACAAAAAAGCGCTTGTAAATAAATAAAGCGAAACCGAAACTGAAAACTTGCTGGCAAATGGCCGTGTGATTCATGCGTTTACATTTTTAACACGCTTCAACTCACATGGTCAGCAGCGAAGAAAGAGACAGCAATAGAAAGGGGGGGGGGGAGGGTAAGAGAGAGATAGCGGGAGCTGCTCCTGCAAACGTCGCAACGTTCGCTTCGTTTCGTTTCGAGCTAAGATAATGAGGCACAACTGAAACTGTAGGAAATTAAATACAGTGATTAAGTAACTTAATGACGTGGGATATAGCCCCTCGCTCACACCCCTCCATACCCACACTGCACTCCATGCAATACATAATGTGCAGCACATGCAACATGCGCAATTTGGGGGCCAGCTGGTAGGATAAATGCATATAGGATAAGCCATTAAGTTGACTGATTATGGCCATCTTCGCATCGAGATCTTACGTCTTCGATTGCTTAACGCAAAATGACCAGAAAATTACTGGCTATTGTGTATTTTAAAGCTAGATGTGTACATTATGCTGACTGACTTCATTATACTCAACGCAGAAGTTTTTCACAATTATTTATTATACAATCACATTCAGCTTAAATTAACTGTCTAAAATAATCTGCCATAAAACAAAGATAATTCACTTCTGAATATTGAGATCTTTATTCCTCTAGCTTAGATAAATTTATAATTTTTACTGCCTGCATGAAAAATTACGCGAACCCACAAAGCCAACTAATAAAATGGAAGAGCATTCATGAAATGGCACTTTAGGTAACCGCAAAGTGCGTCTCTCACAATGATACGAGTATTTCGCGTATTTTGGAGAAACCCTAGTGAAGAGCTCTCCGGGGAATATCAATCAAAGTGCACGAGTACACACAGATAGAGTCTCTTCGGGGAGTTTATTACAATCATATATCATGTACTTGTGCGAATCTGAGGCAGGCACTTGATATCCACAATCGACACGGTCTCAGTCTTTTGTTCAAGATCTTTCTCCTTTTTTTTTTTTTGATTTGGTATCCATTGTGCCAAAGTTCAGTTGAATTTATGAGTATTTGTTTTGTCTTTTGTCTTTAATTGTGTGTGTATGTGTGTGTGTGTTTTTTTTTTTTTGTCCAAATTCGTACAGCGAACTTTACGGTTCAGTGAACCTTTTACATATTATTATACTTTACTTTACTTTATTTTACTTTACTTAATTTTATTTTACTTCACTTTTATGCTGGCTCATTTGCATTTCTGTTTTCATTCTTCTGGCAAGAGGAAAACCCAAACTACCGCGTCGCTTCGAGTTGATGTCGAAGTCGATGTCTGAGGGAAGCAGGCAGCATTTTAATTGTGTTTAATTAGAGTCGCTTTGCTTGGCAAACAGGCCCAGGGAAATGACGAGGAGAGCAGAGCACAGAAGTGAAGAGAAGAGAAGCCAAAGAAACAGTCAAGTGGCTCAAATAATTATTTTTAATTAAAACTACGCACATATTTGCGCCTGTTGCGCACAATTAATTTTTGGCGAGTCGAGAAATTTCTTCTTCTCTTTATTTTTCTCTCGCCTCGTCTTTTGTTATCAACGAAGCAACAACCTCAAAATTAAAACTGAGCAAGAACAAAAAAATGAAAATAATGGAAAAAAAAATGTAAACGTGTTGACCAGAATCTCACATAAAAGACAATTAATTATGCACATCAGGTAGTATAGTTGTGTAGGAATATAAGTATTTGATTATATGGCACAAACATACATATAATTGTATATACATATAGAGAGATATATCTACTTATACACTTATGCCCACTTAACGAGCACTTGTGTTTGCCATTTGCGCCATAAATTATAATTTAATTGGCACATTATTGAACAAACATGATAGGAAATCTGATACAAGGCCAAGGCAACAACAATAACGACAAACAACAAATTGCCACGACAGAAATCTTTTCTCACATTCGCATGCCAATGAAAATACCTTTTGATGGACAGAATGCGATAGCGCTGTTTAGCATTTTGTGTGTACATATTCATGCTTAAACGATTTCATAAATAATTCTCGAAAAGAGAAATTGCTTAACGCACGCTTAAATATGTGTTTTCTGAAAGCTGACACACTAAGACACACACGGCGTATATGCTACAAAGAAGGTCAGCAAAAGACACGAGATCATTATATATTCGACTATTGCGATTAATTATGAAAACATTTGCAGATTATTATCGAAATTTGCCAGAATAAATGATTCAATGGACATAAAATGATCGACATAAAACGATTCTTTTGAAACACATAAAATGCTTGCAGCACATTCAAGTACTTAAACTTCGATTTAATCAAACCAACTTCTCAGAACTCTTAATTCTTATTCAAATTTATGCAGAATCTGAAGTAAAATGATACTCAAATCTATCAATGTTATAGGAAAGCCTCGCCAATTGCTCGCAATTCCAACGAAATTCTCAGAATTACATCTTCGTATTGACAATCTTCCAGAATGCACAGCCGGAGCAAGCAATAGCCTCGAGTAGCGAAACTAAGCGACCGCAAAGATATTGAGTTCTCGAGCGCATAATAAGCTGTTTGGGCACAAGTACAGAGCAGTGTAAAGCAGAACTGGGCGTGGCGAGCTGAGCCGCATTACCATCAGTTCATTGAACCAAAAGTAGGCAACATTATTTTCTAATTATGTGTAGAAAATAATTTAAGCTTAAAACAAACAAAATCCAAGCGAGCGAGCGAACAGCAGCAGCAAAAGCAAACACAGCAAGAATCTAAAAAGAATTGAGCACAAGCAAATAATCAAAGCACACCAACAACTATATATACATGATGTATGTACATACATACCTCTATATGCTTGTAATCAAGGTGTGGCAGGTGGCTTGGACTCTTCGATTTGGGCCATAATGAAGCCATTTGCATAGTGAATGAGTGAACGGAATGAATGAATGAGTCGAGTCGTCTCGAGTCGCCCTAATGGATGATGTATGATGATGGTTGGGCATAAGTATTCACGAGTGCTTCATAAAACGATTACTTGACATTTGATTGGCAGGCGCGGCAGTTTGCTTGCTTGGCCAGCAGAGTAAATAAATAACCACTCTGAGTAGCACTCATACTCGAGATTATTATATGGCAGATCTATCAACTAAACTGGAACGCTTTTCGAATGAAAAAAAAAACGTGGAAAAAAGCGAAAGAAAACGTAGTCGCAGAGTCAAAAGGCAAATAATAAAACACTTTAAACATGTTTTCATTTCGCTGCTCGTTGTTCGTTATTCGTTGTTCGTTGTTGTGTTGTGTTTGCTTTGCTCTTTGCCTTCTTATTTCTCTCCACTTTTTACTACAGCCAACTACACAGCAGCAGCAACAAAAGCAACAACAACAACGACAACCCTTTTTCATTTGATGTTGTTAATGTAAAAAAAATAAAGAAAAAAATTATATTTATTTTTGCATTAAGCACGAGGTCAATTAACCTCATGCCACAGCGTGAGTTCAACAAACGCAAAGCACACATACGCACACTTTAAACTACACACACACACTCGCTTTACATGCATATTAAAAATTGTTGTGACGTCGTTGACATTTTGCACTATTACAAACGAGGCAGCAGCAACAACAAAAAAGCAGTCCGCAAACGGCAACGCGTCTCGCATTTTTTACAATTGTAAATTGAGTCATTTGGCTGTTGTTCTTGTTGCCGTTGTCGGTGTTGTCGTTGTTGTTGTTGCTATGCACTTGACAACACACGTCAACAGAGACAGCAACAGCAACAACAACAACAACAATAACGGCTAGCAAGCATGGTCATTCATCAACGCTGGCAACAGTTTTATTTATTTTTTTATTTACTTGGACTGTCACAACATTTGCCTACCCCTCCCCACACCGCTACAACCCCTTCCTCCCCGCCCCCTTCTCCTCTCTGCCTGGTTATCGATATGCCGGTGTTGTTATTGTTGTTGTTGTCGCAGTCACGTGCTTTGCTCTTTGTATTTTTTTGTTTTTTTGCCAGAGTGCCGGCATGCTTTTTGTTGTTATTCTACTTCGATTTAATTGCTATTGTTATTGTTGTTGTCACAATTTCTGAGCGCGCCAAAAATGCAAAAAAGAATTGTTGTTATAAACAACTTTGTTGCGCGCCTAAATTGTTATTGTTGTGGTCGTCTTTTTTTTTTTGTTGCTTGCCGTTGCCAAGCAAAAGTTTGTTGGCTCTTTGTTGTTTCTTTTTTTCGCTGCCTTTTTTGCAGCTGTTGTTGGCTTGATAACCTCTGACAGAAAAACAGGGACAGGTTTAGGGAAAATATTCAATGCGGCACAGGTGTGCTAACCAACACATACAATCACACACACACACACATTGGGCATGAATAAACATAAATGTTGAGTATGTTAACGAGGCAAATGCAAATGAATAAAAATGAATTAAGGCGAATGACAAACGATTGAATGCGCAAATACTTATGAATATAACACAAATTATTATTTAATTAAGCCCACGATTCGATTAGAATACAGCTAGCGACCCTCGTCGCTGATCTACAGGGTATAATACATGCATATGTCAATTTGTAGCAAACGATTGATTCAATTCGTTTGTCAGTTGATAAATGAGTTAATTAATGACACTCATAAATTTGATTGAACTACAAACAACAACAACAAAATAGAAACTAAATCTATAGATATCAGCGACTGTTTTGTGAATATATTTTCATTTTATTCGAGTTCATTTTCATTTTTGTTTTTTATTTATAGCGCTGCAAATTTACACATGCGAAATGACTAAGCGTCGATATAATCACTTTTCTAGCGAAAACAATAAAAAGATAATGCACACGCACACACACACAAACACACATACAGACAAACATGATTCACACCTCTTTATGAATTTTGTTTACTTTCCACGCTATTAGCTCTCTTTCTCCTTCCTTTAAGTATGCCAATTTATTTGCATACAACAAAAAGAAACGCAAAACAAAATTCAAGTGAAAACGAAGTAAAAAAATAAACTAAAGAGAAATAATCATAATTGAATTGGCATTTCCGCTGGCCAAACAAGTAATGCGTATTTTCCGGCTTACAGAGATGACTCACAGTTACAACAACAATAACAACAATTGGTCAAGGTATTTAACAATCTGTGTGGAAAGTCGAGCAAAAGTTGCTGGCAATTTCCATGCGAGCCAGAGAATCTGGTCTAAACCAGCCCACAAACAAGTTTATGCACTCTCTCAGTCCAATAACGAAAAAAAAACAAAAACGGAAAAAATATAAAAAACTGAAAACAAAAATAATAATAATAATAAACACCGTATAATAATGGCTTCAATTTTCAACAGGCAACAAAGAGATTGTAATAAAAAAAAAGTAAAAAACAAAATACAACGAAGAAAAAATAACAAAATTACTATAAAAACGAGGAAAAAAAATTAAACAAAGTAGCTCAACGAACGCTGTATACCCTAAACTTAAAGTCAAGTTTAGCTGGTCGCACTGTTGTCTGCCACATGTGGCAAGTTGTCTGGCAAAGTCGAGGGAGCCGAAGCTTTGCGAGCCAGGCAGAAAAACTACAAAAATATGTATGGCAATTTGGACGACGTTCTTTGACGTGAATTTATGGCAATTTAAGACAAGTTTTTAATTATTTTCTGTTGCTGCAGCTGCTGTTGTTGCTGTTGTTGCTGTTATTGCTGTTGTTGCCGTTGATGTTGTTGTTGTTGCTGCTGCTTGGCATAATAATAATTTAAATATGGTAGCGAACTGAAATGAAGTGGCACAAGGCATTAAATCATCGCGTGCAGCTAAAAGGATAGCCAACCAGTTGCAACAATTGCAATTGCAACAAGCACAGTGGCATCGAAGCACACGAAGTTGACACACAAATTACACCAACAACAAATCGAGAGCACAATGTTTTCCATTTTTTTTTTTAAATGGGCCAAACTAGTAGTGGAGCAAACAATTCGTAATTAGAAAAATCATGTTAATTATTTAAAGGAATCTATAAAACATAAAGTTGTGCGGCAGCTGTCGAAAAAGTCTTGCAACATGTAATGTAATTACTATGCGAGTCTACTGTGGGGCATTGTTGCCAGTGTTGGCGATGTTGCCGATGTTAGTGCTGTTGCCGCTTCTTCATCTACAATGCAATTTGTATGCAAATGCAAATACAATCGACAGAGACACAAACTTGGAGTGCCATTAAAGCGAGTTCGCAGCAGACCTTATCACAAACACACTGCCGCACACACACACACACACACTTGCAACAAGAGGCAGAGTCAGAGACAAAGAGAGAGAGAGAGAGAGAGATAGTGCGATATATGCATAAGCAATGCGATTAGCATAATAGTCTTCAGGCCGTAAATATTGCAATTTTAGCATAATTGTTTATACTTTGCAGCTGCTGCTAAATGAATGCAACGCCTTCGACTTCGTCTCATGAATACACTCATCTAGTTAGTTATTATTATTATTGTTGTTAGTAAATGTAGCAAATCATTTGTCAGCCGACTTGGCTTTCACATCATCATCATCATCATCATCATCAATAGCAAATGCGCATCTTTTGCTGGCTGATTTGTCTTGTCTTTTCAACAAGTTTGCTCATTAGAATTGACAGCGTTGTTCTTGATGAATGCAACTTTCATGCAACTATCACTCCATTCACTTGCCGTTTGCTTTTGTTTGGCTTAATGCAACAATGTCTAACTGCCTGTGACGAAGTGCAACGGCAACAGCAACAGCAACAGCAACGGCAACAGCAATGGCAACGTCAACGAGACTCTCGTTGGCCATGTTTGCCTGTCTATGGCTGTCATGTTGCTGCAGCGGCTTTTGTTCGTGTTCATTTTCTGCAAGTTTGTAATTAACTTTTGTCACGACTCGCACACTGCGATTGAGGCATGAGGATTCCCATTTCGATTGCGACTGCGGGACATTCGATGCGGCTCCATTTCGTTGGCTGATCATTAAAGCGCTTTAACGGGCTTTAACGCGCTGCACGAGATACAGACCCATTTATTTATTTATTTAATACAATATGCAGCGACTTGCTCGACTTCACATAACATACACAATATACATATGTACATACATATAAGTATACACTTTTTTATTGCACACGTTTTTCGAATTTTACATTTATTCTCATTTTTTTATTTCAATTTACCGCGCACAGCAATTGACGCATAATTACTGCAGTTATGCCTCAATTAGTGGCACATTAATTAAGCACATCACACACACACACACATTTATAACCTTGGCAGCATAGCTGTGTCTCTTTCTGACCCGCTGTGTTGCTGTTTCGCTCTCGTAATTGCATTTATGCTTTCTGCGCTTTTTCCATTGACAAATGACATGACATTAATTTCAAAAGTGATTAGAAAAAGAAATATGTATAAGAAATTCACTTCTAGCGCAATTTAAGAGAGCAATACTCGTCGTAATGAGTGCCTGGAGAAAATCAGCAACAACAACAACAACAACAACAGCTACAGCTATAGAGCAAACACAACAACATCGACAGCGAGTAGCAGCAACAACTCAGAAAAGGCACAGAGCGCACATTAAAGCATCGCATGGCGTGCCAAAAAATGGCCAAGGAATTCGTTAACGACTCCAGACATGCCAAAATTAATGGCAATAATTAAAACAACAAAAACAACACCTAAACAGAAAACTGCTAACTTGGCTATTGACTCCAGAGCGAGAGCAAAGAAAGACTCAGCTAAAAAGGAAAAAAGCAAAGAGGTCTTCATAGAAATGAAGAGCGTGCAATTGACAGACTAAATAGATACTCTCTTAATGAACAGCAACATGTGTGAATAACATGTGAAATAATATAATTTATTGACTGACTGATCAGCAAATTCTTCTCGATCAAAATAAGTTCTGTTTATAGTACAGAACATTTAAGCAAATAATTTCCAACATTTTCAATAGCTTTCTTATAAATATTGACCAAAATATTTATTTTTCGCTTTTCAAATTAAATATTTTTAATGGCTAAATAACTTTATTTTTGAATTTCTACTCAAATTTATTATAAATCTTTCTTGCTTCTGCAAGCAGTCGAATCAAACATTTAAAAAGTTTTCTATAAAATCCGACAATGCAAACTTAATCCACATAAAGTATACTCTATTATCTACAGCTCTTTACAGCGAATTTCAAGCTGTGTTAAGGTGATGCAGTCGGAAACAAGTTTCAAGCCGACACTGCAGAAAAATAAAAGCAACACTTGCAAATTATATAACATTCAATTCGAAATGGAATTGGGATGCTATTCGCATTGTGGGTGGATCAAATGGAGAGAGATAGCAATAGGAGAAAGACAGAGAGAGAGGCTGATGTACATTAATGCATTGAAAGGCATTTGGCAGAGTGGTAAAAAGCGCAGCTGATTCGCAAATATTTGCACTATTGATTACCAGCCGCATTATAATTTACTGCCCAACTCGATTCTCGCAGCTTTCTTTCTCCCACTCTGTCTGCCTCCCACACACTCTGTGTGTCTGTTGTCTCACTCGTTGGTTGGCGCATCAGTGAATGCAGTCAGCAAATATTTTCATTGCTGCTGCCTTTTTCCAATTTAATTTATCGCAAATATTCAATCAAAATAATGATGTGAGCGAAGAACGGAAATGGCGCTGACGTTGATGTCGATGACGAGCGGAGTTTTGTGTGGATGGATGGATGAATGAAAGGATGAAGCGATGGAATGACGTTGTCGAAAATGCCTGCAACTCTACAGTAGCACACACAACACACACAATTAATTGACGATGACGCAGCTATGCTCTGCAATTTGCTAATTTGCAACAGTTTTGCAGTCTGAAACTCTTCACTAATAATCTGAGAGCAGTGACATACCCTATATGCTTATGCTGCAGGGTATGGCTGGCTGTGGCAAATTGAATTAATACCCATCGTGTTGGCTCACGTCATGTCTTACTTATCTGGTCCATACGAAAATTTGACTGCACATTTAACTTAGAGTCAGGAGGCATCATCATGAATGCCAAACCAGCAGCAGCAGCAGCTTCTGGCTGTCAGCGACTGCCAGCAGAGGCGCCACAACACGGAGGCGAGTCAGAAGCGGAGGCGGCAGGAGTTCAGGGATCAGAGCTGTTTAAGAATGCAAGGCAGCGCAGGCAGCGAAGCCAACGAACAAACGAACAATTGCAGCCTAATTGAAAGCTAAATTGAATAAAATACACACACACACACACACACACACACACACACTACACACAACACAACAAGCGAGAGGGTGAGGGGAAGGGAGAGGGAGGAGGTAGGGAGCGAGAGCGTTGTCGACACATGCTAACAAGGCAGAGGATAAAAAGGAAACTGTAGTCTGATCAACAGTGCACACTCGACACGTACAATTACATGAACACTCCCCCCTCACACACACACACACACACACACACGTCAACAGAGTTGCTATAAATTATAAATGTGTTTGTGTGTGTGTCGGGCGGGGTGAGGGGAGAAGATAACCAACCACACACTGTGTCCATCCACAAGCAAGAAATTGAAGAGAACAGGAGCTCGAAAGCCTTCACACTGCCTGCAGGATAATAACGCACAAAGCATTTTGTGCAAACGTGGCCAAGAAAACTGGCCACAGTTCAGACAGAGACAGAGACATTGAGAGAGTACGAGAGGGGAAAGGGGAAGGAGCAGGCCATTCGTTGGTTTTGTGGGTGAGAAAATTGTGGAAAATGCAAAATTAGCATGAATACGAAATACAAGTTAAATATTTGAGCTGCCTGAGGATGGGCGACTGAGCATGCAGTTAAGGATTGCAGGACACCAGGACGAGCATGCTCAGCCAGCATACAAGTAGAGCACAGCACAATCATTGAAATTGCAGACACACATTAAAGCAAAGCACAACTACTGCCGGTATAGACGTAAATAACATTTTACATTTTGCTGCAAATGCATTTACTCAATCACAAGATTTACATAACTTCCCATACCGAAAGTATAGAAGAGAATGAGCTGCAGCCTTACTTTAATATCGACTGATTTTATTACTTTTAACTGTCACATAGATATTCCATCTTTGTGAATAAAATGTCTGAAGTTCGCCTAAAAGAAATGGTTTAAATATTCTTTATTTCTTTGATTTAATCGGAAGATTATATATCGCATATTTCTACACACAGACTATACCTCGATATATGTATATCGTTGTTTATTCCAGAGATTTACGTGCTGCTCAATATTCATGCTATAAGGCTCAGCGTTACGTTAGCTGTTTCCTTAATGATTTACCTCGATATTTGTGTTTACTGTGCGGGACAAGCCTTGATAAGCAGCCAAGCAAACAGAGAACGTTGCATATTTTTTGTGTTTCTCAAAAGAAAACATGATAACTAATATTTGATTTATTTACATTTTATTTACATTTCGCTGCTTTTCACCTTGTTTGTTGCTTGTTCTTCTGCTTCTTCCACACTATATAGCTATAGCTTGGCCTGCTGTTTTATTTTTTTTTGTATTTTTTGTATTTATTTATTTATTTATTGTTGTTGCTGGTCTTGCTTTATTTTTCCCTCACCTTATCAGCAGACTTTGACGTTGGGGACATGTAAATAATTTATATGGCATACCCTGTTATGTGTGTAATTTATGACAGGCCACACACAACACATACACATACACGAGGTGTTATTATTGCGCTACGTCCTCGTTGTTATCAATGTCAGAGAATCAGACAGAGTGAGAGTGAGAGGCAGAGCAGCTAGTGAGATAGTCTGGTCGACATTTGTTCAGAAAACTGCTCAAGACTTTTCCAGTTGAGCCAATTAATCAGAGCAATCAGTTTTTGGGGAAAAATACTGTGTGTACAATTTATATTTATTATAAAAGTGCCATAAATTCAGGGCAACTATCTAAATGTGCACATGGATAGATCAAAGGCAACAAATTGAAAATATGATTTACAGTGCAAAAACTGGAAATTAATTAAATTGTTACGCAGACAATACAGCAAATAGAGCTCGTACTTTTCCGCTCTTTATTAGATTTATGCACTCAAAGCAACTGGGTTTTTATGAGGCGCAAATTCACACCCTGGCAGGCGCCGCTCTTCCGAGTCGCGGACGCAACGCAACTTTTCAGTCTGCTTGCAACACGCATCGCATACACTTGCATCTATTAGTCTGCTCAGTCGAATGCAGTGTAGCGCATCGACTGCGTCGCTCAAGCCGAACCAAAAAAAAAAAAAATTGCCTTTACCTTTTTTTTATTTGACGAAGCATTTTCCTAGCTGCTTATCAACTCAATACTCACACACACACACACACACACACAACTAACAACAAATACGAAGACGATGGCGATGGCGACTTCCACGGGGTCAACGAGAAGTTTGTCGCCGTCTTTGAGGCCGAAGGCCATTGCGTTTAGTTCGTTGCACGTTGCAAGTTCTCGTGCGCATTGTTGTTGTTGTTGTTGTAGCTGTTGTTACAGATAAGAGCCCACTAATCTCACTATCTGTTTCTATCTATTCGCCTCTTTGCTTTATATGTGTTTACTTTACCAAGAAATAAATAAAATGCATTCGACGTAAATAAAAAATACGAAACTAAAGTCGCCGCGGATACAAACAAGCAACGATCATAAACATTTAATTAACTTTTATGAACTGTGTAAATAGTGGGAAAACTGCATTAACAACAGACTGCAGGGAACTCAAAATACATTTTGCCGCGACTTAGACACACTCACTTAAAGGGCATATTACTTTTTGTGGAGCACAGAAGTTCAAAGATATTTTGGGAAAGAAGAAAATAAACAAGAAATCTATAACACTCAAATGTGAATATCTAAAGTGTTTTTGTTAAAATATCAAAACTAAAAAAATATGCAAAATTGTGATCTATTTATGGAGTGTAATCTAATCAAATTTCAAAAACCTCTTGTTAGAGCATTTGCAGTGCGTTCAGTCAGCTCTATTTTGAGCAACAGTTTTTTATGTTTTTACAACGACCTTACGCCATTTTTATTTGAGTGTTGTCAATGTTGTCGTTGTCGTTGTTATTTGCCGTGGCCTAAGCAAACATTGTAGAATGTGCAAAAACCTTAATTAATGCCATATATACACAGGCATTCATTCTCGCCCTGTCGTAACATACAATAAACGTATTTGCTTATTTATTTATACACAAGCATGCAGAGGAAATGGAGGCAGACTGTGAATGAAAATTATCGACAAGGAAAATCTGCACATAGAATGAAAATAATTGGCAATTTTTCGATTTGAAATTGCGTGCGAATTTATTTTAATTTTTTGGCACCTGCGTCGTGCAGATTGTTTGCAATGCAAATATATATTTTTAGAAAGCCTTTGTGTATGTGTCTCACCGTTTCTCGCCCTCTCATTTCTTCTTGGCCCCTTTTGGCCTCCTTGATTGTCACCTTTGTAAATACACATAAATATCTCTGTGTGTGTGTTTGCTTAAGTTCTTTGGCTGCTTTGTCGCCAGCTGTGGCCAAGAAGAACGAGCCGAAACCATTTTGAATTCCAATTGGCCTGCTCCTTGTTGTTGTTGTTGTCGTATTTGCATTGCATTATGCTAGCCAAGTTAGCAAACACAGAGACACACAGAGAGATATGTAAAATATTTTACACATGTGTTAAATATAAATCATATTTTTGCAAGCAATTTGCACAAACGATTTGGTTTGTTGCTCTATGCAAATGTATTTGCCATTTGCAAAATTCCAGCAATGCGAGCAAATAAATCCTAAGCCTCTTTAATTGGGCATCCAGCAGAACACTCAGTCTGGCCAATTGTCAATGTCCAATTGCCAATTACTGAGTGTGTTTTCTGTGCGTGTATTTTGCAATTAACAAATATTTGAACGGAGGTCAAGCAAATGACGCTCTCGAGTTGTGCAAATCAAATGGACTAAAAAATAATTGCAATTACAATTAATAGTGTCGCCATGATTGAACACAGTCTCATTACGATAAGCATATCACATGCCCATCGCTAAATATGGCACCAACATGCGTATCTATAAAGCCGAATCTAAAAAGTTTCAATTGATAATTCAAGCACTTATCTGTTGACCAAAGTGGAACCGGTTATTGTATTTATAAACTAATCGACTGGCCGTTTAAAGATATTTGAAAAGTAAACAAATGCATCTAGTATAGTTGGGGTCTTTTTTAGGAAATTCAATTTGCGCAAAATTGATAAGAAATAAGCAGAAATCAAATGGAGCGCGCGGCTTCCTGGCAACCTTCTCTCAATGGGCAAAAATAAAACGACAAACGTCGTTTATAAGCATAAATTTGCAATGCCTTTAATGGTGCGCATAACATATTTTAGTTGCAGCAGCAGCAACAGCAACAGCAACGACGACAACAACAGCCACAGCTTCAGCAACAACAGCAGCAACAGCTGCGGCAAGCATTTATTGTTGCTGTTGTTGCAAGCTGCATTTTTGCCATGCTCTTTTCTTGCTTGTTGTATTTGTATTTGGCTGCACAAATAAATTGCACATAAATCGCTGGCCACATAAATTTTACATGTTGCCGGCGTGCAGACTCAAAAAAACAAGTCGAAATTATGTGTCCGTAGGAAGCATAAATTATACTGCTAGCGACAAAGGGGCACAGTGAAGGGGCATGGGGCAGCAAGTGGGGGGAGATGGGGGGACTGGGACAGAGGGTAATGCTATGTGAAAATGCGGCAATTAAAATATTTGCGCGTCTAACAAATTTCCTTAATTAAAACACACACACACACACACAAAAAGGAAAAACAGCTAACAGCAAGAAAAAGAAAAACACTAGAAATAATTGCGAATGCCGCGTAACTAGAACAGCTCCGGGCAATTGTGCAATTAGGTTTTAAAGCGTGCATTGCCCAAAGGCAGATAAAATAAAAATAAAAGCAGCTGCTGCTGCTGTTGCTGTTGCTGTTGTAACCTGAAGGTCGCAGAGCTACGAGACACCCACTACAGCAGCAATCATAGCAACAACAACAACTGACAGCGAGTGCCATAAATTAATTGCATATAATTTAAAGCGCACTCGACAAACATTAACAACGGCAACAACAGCTGTAAATTGCCCCATAATTTATGCATATATATATGTGTGCATGTATATATATATTTTTGTATATCTATCCACTCAGTACTATTACTTTTTCTCGTGTTTTGTTTTTGGTCAATGCCATTAAGCCAACTAATAATTTGTCAACAATTTTGTTTATCTCCTCTTTTCAGTCACGCGCCCGCAAAACCTCCACCAAAGCAAACAAACTGAATGCAGCCGCTGGTGCCATTGCCGCTGCCGCCGCATCAGCAACATCGCCACGTCTAAGTCCAGTGCCTGCAGCAACACACTTGCCGCAGCAATCGCCAAATACCACAACTGCAGCAGCAACAGCAGCAGGTGCCAGTCTGCAACAGCAGCAACAGTATCAGCAGCAGCAACAGCAGCAACAGTTGCAACAGCAGTTGCAATTGTCCCATCAGCAGCAGCAGCAACAACAGCAGCAACAGCAGCACTATCAGCAGCCGCAACAGCACTTTCAACAACAGCAGCAGCAGCACTTGCAACAGCAGCAGCAACAACACCAGCAGCAGCAGCAACAGCAACACGCCCAGCAGCAACAGCAGCAACATTTGCATCAGCAACAGCATCAAATAACCGCACAAATACAAACCATGAAGGATCAACCACAACAACCCATGGTAAGTTCTAACAACTCACATTTTGCCATCTATCAATTAAAAACACGAGCAACAGCTGCAACCACGGCGAGCATTGACCATCACACAGCGTTCGACCAGTCAATCAGTGCACATTGCAATTGCCATTCACTGCGACAAAACAAAACAACAACAAAATAAACACAAATTGAAGCTGTGCGTGCGTAGCTCTCGACCAACGTTGCGTATACGTCACATTTGCGACCCAATCAACTGCAGCTGTGCAGAGTCAGAGAACGAGTGAACGAGTGAGAGCGAGAAAGACAAGTCAAAGCACACAACTGGTCCACACACACAGAGATAGAGAGAGATACTCACACACCCACACACACACAGACTGCTCGTTCATTCATAAACCATTTTTCGATTTTTATCAATGATTGCTAAATGTTTTCAAAATAAAACGCAGACCGCACAGCAGCAGCAACAGCAGCAGCTGTCATCAACAGCCGCAGCCAGGTGCACACACAGACACTCGCCCACACACACACACAAACATACACACACACACGCGTCGCAGTCAAAATAAAAGACTATTTTAACAGCAACAACACACGTCGCGTCACAGCCCCTGGAGTCGAGCTGTGTGACTCGTAAAAAAATGCCATTAAATTTATTTATATTCGAATTTATATTTCATTTGATTTTATTGTCGACGTCTGCCCACTATTATTATTGCACTCGTTGTTATTGTTACTGCTGCTGCTGGTGCTGCTGCCTCGTCTGTTGTTTGCATGTAGAACAATTTCACTTTCATAATTTTTGCGCTTGTAAACATGCAAATGAAATGAAAAACAACGTTGCGATCGTGGAGGGTTGTTGGTTTTCAGTGTTTTGTTTTTGCCAGACAACAAAAAAAGAAAACGAAAAAAGTATACGCATAAAACGTGTCAAACTGAAGCATAATTTAAGGCGCGTCAATCAACAATAATAACAAAAACAACAGCAACGCACACAACGAACAAGCGACAGCTATAATAATAGCCGAGGGGTTGCACATAATTGCGCTACCAAATATTTGCCATGTTGTGTGTGCTGTTTACTTGTTCCTTTATTTTTTCAGGGCTTGGGCCAATTAGTGGGTCGCTTAATTAGGGCGCGACTAATGTGATTTATGCTCCAATTGTGACAGCACAGCAATATTTATGGCTGACCAAAAAGCAACATCCCCAGAAAATAATTCACGCAAAGGGTTTGCTTGGCTATTTGCAATATTGACTGGCTTTCGTTTTCATTGAATAGTTGAATAGAACAAAAGTTGTGGAGATAATGTTTATAATACATAGTACACGCGCATTTATTGAGTTGAATGAGCTTTGCTTAATCTTTATTTGAGCTACATTGCAACACAAATTAGTTTCCGGCTTCCGTCATTTAGCTCGAAATAAACGCGCATAATTCAATTTGTTTATCGTCTACTCGCAACTTCCGGGAAAGCATTCAATTGCCATAGTTCTAGATTAGTCGAGAGAGAGAGAAGAGACACAGATTTGCTCGATTTATGCGGCAGTGACTATGCACGTAAAGCAACTGATGCTCTTATCGATAGTATGCGATAGTATTTGCTTATCTAAAATTGTTTGCTTTACAGCACATTTACTTTTAATGTTAGAGCAATGTATAAAGTCTAGCATTCATAGCCAGCTCGCTAGCTAGCAAACTTGCTGCTCGAAGCATCTAAAATTTATGTTCTAACCCCATCGATATTCCAAGCAATAGTAATAAATCCAGCAACTAACCAATCAAAAGCCAAACATAAATATTTGTTTGATAAATCTTTACCAGAAGAATAAATGTATTTTCTACTTGTTAACGACCTTATTTTACGTCTTTGCTTCCTTGCAGGCACCCATGGCCTTCTATCCGACATGGCAGGCGGATCCCTCGCAGGGCTGGCAGAACCAGTTCATACAGCAAATACCACAGAATACTCCAGCCTCACTCACATCGCTCAACTCATTGGATTTCCAGACACAGTCCTACGCCTATCCATCAAATGGCTACGTGCAGACGGGTCTCGGCTTCGATCCCAACTACGGCCGCTCACCGTACGGTGCGCCCGTTCAGCGCTACGACTTCCAGAGCCAGCAGCTCTCGAGTGCGCCCATCAATCAGGTGGGTTTGCAGAGCGTGGCCGCTGGCTTTGCGCCCGGCGGCGTCAGCTACGCCGGCCAGGTGTCGACGGCGCCGGCGCCACCAGCTGTCGGCCTGCAGCAGCAGCAGCAACAGCAGCAGCAGCAGCAACAACAGCAGCAGCAACAGCATCTGGGTGGTGATCTGAGCAAGAGCATGTCGGGAAACGACACGCCTGGATATCCGCGGGTGAGCAGCGTGCCGCCGCGCTCACTCAACTGTAACGGGTATCCAGGCGATTACAGCGGTTCTCAGCAACAACAACAACAACAGCAACAATCACAACAGCAACAACAACAGACAGCGTCGGCAGCAGCAAGTGTTGTAGCCACGCCCACAGCAGTGCCCGCTGCCAATGCAGTGCAGCAAGTAGTCGCCCAACCAGCCAGCTCCCCCATGCAGACTCAGACGGTGCCGCAATCGCCTACGCGCACTCTCATCCAGCAGCAACAGCAGCAGCAGCAGCAGCAACAACAGCAGCAGCAGCAGCCACGCCTCGTTTCGCAGTCGCCCAGCCAGGTGGCAGCCTCGCCGAACGGCAACGGGCTGCAACCGTACGGCAGCAGCGTGCAGCAGACGCATCCGCACTTGGGCTCGCCGCCCATGCAAGACTGGAACTGGAGCAATCAGCAGCCACAGCAGCAGCAGCAGCAGCAACATGCGACCACAGCCGCACAGCAGCAACAACAGCTGGCCAGTGATGGGTATGCGACGCAGGGTCAGGGACAGGGCGAGCGTTTGCATCTGAATACGCGCATCAAGTCGATGATAATGCGCAAGAGCGACTCGAAGGACGCGCCGCCCGATATACAGGGGCTGCAGGGCCAGGCGACAGCGCCATCTGTCGCCCAGCAGCAACAGCAGCAGCAGCAACAACAGCAGACCGGTCATTTTTTATCGTATAGCCACCATCTCCGGCCCGAGACGGCGCTGAGCGCCAATGGGTCGAGCAGCGTTGCCGAACCCATCGGAGGTGGTGGCGATCAAATCTGGAAGCCGCATCACGCCAACTCATTTAAGAAACCCAGCAGCCTGGTTGGCAACAGCGGCTACGCCAGCAACGACCATCAGCTGCAGCTGCAGCTGCAACAACACCAGCCCGGACAACACACAACCATCAGCCACGTGCCCGAGGTGCCGCCCCAGCCCACAGCCATGCCCATCCAACCCCAGCCGCAGCCTCCCGTTCAGCCGCAGCCCAAGAAGTCGCGTAGTCGCAGTAAGGCGAGTCGTGCGGCCGCCGCCGCAGCCGAAGCGGCAGCGGCTGAGATCGAACGCGATCGCAATGCCAACGATCCGGGCGGTGGAGGAGGTGGTGGACTGAAGGCGCTTGGCGCTCACTATCCACCGCCGCCGGGCAGCGCACAGGAGTATCATCATGGGCAGTACATCAAGACGGAGCCGGGTCTGTTGCCGCCGCCGCCGGGCGGACAGCCCAACAAGATGGAGGGCTACGAGCGCAACTACCAGAACTTCATACAGTACGCGGACTTCTGTCAGAACGACGGCCAGGGCCAGCCGGTGCAGCAGCATCAGCAGGACTATGCCGGGTATCATCACAATTCGGCGTATTACGGCGCCAGCGCCGGCAGCTTTCAGCAGAACTTCCAGCAGAGCTTTGTGCCCGGCTACCAGGCGGCCGCAGCGTACGGCAGTCGCGGCAAGCCGCCCTCGAATGCGCCGCATCACGGCGCCCACGGGCATGGCCATGGCAACAGCATGCTGGAGCTGGATCGCAAGCCGGACACGAACAGCATCATACCACTGCCCACCAACTACGAGAAGGACATACCAGCGCACGCGTATCCCATTCCGGCGCATCGGTACGCTCTCGGACACGGCGCACCGCCGCCGCCTCATCTCAGCCACCACGGCATGCTCGAGCCGAAGCTCGAGGATATGGGCATGCTGGGCCATGGCCATGGCCATGGCTATGCCTATCTGGGTGACGGTAAGCCGCTGAACAATGGCTTCACGTGCTGTCGTCAGGGCGGCACCCGACCGCCGACCGCGGAGCATCTCAAGGACGGCACCTGCCTCGGTCTGGGCATACAGCCCAAGGAGGAGCTGCTCGACGAGGAGGAGATGGCCGAGGCGCACAATGGCGTCAAGGCCAAGTCGAAGAAACAGAAACCCGACGAGATACCCGAGATTGTGGTGAAGCACGAGAAAATCAATCCCATGTACGATACCACGGATCGCCTGGAGAAGGGCAACAAGACGGAAATACCCGAGTGCGAGTGCTTCCAATCCGATAAGAATCCACCCGAGCCGGGCACCTACTACACGCATCTAGGTGAGTGCATAGTGAGGGGTTTAAAAGTGGCAAGGTTACTGAAAGTGTCAGCAACAGGGGATGAGTTCCTGGAAGCTTAAACATCTGGGAATGAGCTCGTGGGAGTGAAAACTCTATTTAAGGAATATCAAAGCAGGTTATGCATACTTCCTAGAAGCTTAGACTTCAAGGGATAAATAAACCTTTGGGAGGTTGGGGATATTTGATCAAATGGGGATGAGTTCCTGAAAGCGTAGACATCAGGGAATGAACTCATGGAAGTAAAGTCTCTATGGAAGGCATATCAAAGCATTCGAAGCTTCGACTTTAATTGATGAGCCTTTGGGAGGTTAGGATAACGTTAAACTTCATCCCAAATTAACCTGACATATTCTCTACCTCAGGCACTGCATCCACGTTGATGGAGCTGCGTCGTGAGTTTGAGGATCGCTGCCAGCTGACGGGACGTCAGTTGCGCATCGAGAAGATCGTCTACACGGGCAAGGAGGGCAAGACCTCGCAAGGCTGCCCAGTGGCCAAGTGGGTGATCCGACGCGCAGATCCCGAGGAAAAGATCCTAGTGGTGGTCAAGAAGCGACCCGGTCACAGGTAAGACCCTCACAAACGATGCCCCATAAAAGAAGAGAGAAGAACTAACATGCTTTCTTCCTCGCAGATGCATTGCCGCGTACATTGTGGTGTGCATGGTGGCCTGGGACGGCATGCCGCGCCTGGAGGCGGACAATGCCTACAAGAACTTGATACCGAAGCTCAACAAATACGGCCTGCCGACGACCCGCCGCTGCGCCACCAATGAGAATCGCACCTGTGCCTGCCAAGGTAAGTTCGCAAACAAAATATGCAAATAGAAACCTAGATTTAACACGCTCGTTTTCAACAGGTCTGGACCCAGAGACGTCGGGCGCCTCGTACAGCTTTGGCTGCAGCTGGTCCATGTACTACAACGGCTGCAAGTATGCGCGCTCGAAGACCGTGCGCAAGTTCCGACTGTCGGTGAAGAGCGAGGAGGCGGCAATTGAGGATCATATGAATCTGATTGCCACGCTCCTGGCGCCGGTGTTCAAGCAGGTCTGCCCGCGTTCCTATGATAATCAAACCAAGTACGAGCACGAAGCATCCGACTGCCGTCTCGGCCTCGAGCCGGGCAAGCCCTTCTCGGGCGTCACCGCCTGCCTGGACTTCTGTGCGCACTCGCATCGCGATCTGCACAACATGCAGGACGGCTGCACGGTCCACGTGGCGCTGCTGAAGCCCAACAATCGCGACAGTCGCCTGCCCGACGACGAGCAGTTCCACGTCCTGCCGCTCTACACCATGGACGGCACGGATGAGTTCGAGAGCGTCGAGGGGCAGCGCGACAAGCATCGCACCGGCGCTGTGCAAATGCTGGACAAGTGAGTGTAGTGTTGAGTTTTGAGCTACGCTCCGCAAGCTCGGCAGTCACCTCAAGGAGTCACAAGCTAATTGCCAACCCTCTCTCTCTCTCTCTCTCTCCCCCCTTACCCCACATTGTTTCACTCAGATTCCCCTGCGAAGTACGTGTGCGTTCCACGCCGCTGATACCGTGCCGTCGGCACGGCAAGAAGCGCAAAGAGGACGAATCTGCGACGCCCGATGGCGATCAGGATGCCGCTGCCGATGGTAGCAGTCAGAGCTCCAGCAACGGCGCCCAGTCACAGTCGCAGCAGTCACAGCAGAGCAGTCCGCCCGCCCTGACGTCCGCCGGGCCGGCCCCGCCCACATCAAGAAGGAGAACGGCGCCAGCAACGGCAACGGCAACGGCGGCAGCAACACGAACAGCAACAGCAACAGCGGCAACAGCAGCAGCAAGTCAAAGTCCAAGTCGAAGTCAAACAACTCCAGCGCCTCCACACCCGGCTCAGCGCCGCCGACGACGCCCTCGCCCCGCTGCCAAACCCCAGTGACGAACAATCCCAGTCCAGCAGGCAGCGCCTTCAGCACGCCGCCCGTCAATCAACACGCCGGCAACCCGAACGCCAACAGCAACAGCGCCGCCACCGCCGGCGGCGGCATTGCACCGCCCGGCAGTCAGCCCAACCAGCTGATGAGCTCCAACTCCAGTCTGATGAACATGGCCACCATGATCGACACCTTCACCGATGCCCAGCTGCAGTCCAACCAGATCTCGAGCACCGTCCTAGACTCGCCCTACTCCTACGACTATCAGACGGGCTCGTACATCGACTCGCGCAACTACTACGGCAACTGGCCGCCACACGCCATGGGCATGTCCGCCGGCAGCGCAGCGCTGACGCCTACAACGCCGACGGCGCCTCTGGTGCAGCACACGCACACAGTGACGCCGCCAACGGCAGCGGCGGGCGCCACATCAGCGGTCGCAGCAGCGGCAGCTGCCGGCGGCATTGCGGCCACAGCGGCCAGCGTGGCGCCCACAGCAGTGGCGGCCACAGCGTTGCCGACAACCACGCCGGTGTCGGTGACGCCAACGCCGGCGCAACATGATGCGAGCAACGGCTACACGCCCAGCTACAACAATCTGACGTCGCCAGCGCTGGGCGCACAGCACCAACAGCAGCAGCAGCAGCAGGTGCAACAGCAGCAACAACAACAGGTGCAACAGCAACAGCAGCAGGTGCAGCAACAGCAGCAGCAACAACAGCAGCAGCAACAGCAGCAGCAGCAGCAGAGTGGTGTCGATGTCAGCGCCGTTGTGGGTGGTGAGCTCAAGAGTCGCGTCGTCAGCGAGGAAAATCCCGACTCGACAACACTGGTCAATCACTCCCTAGTCGAGAGTAAGTTAACCGCCTTGACAGCCATGCAACCCATGACTAATCTAGCACCACCACTTCACCACCATCACCACCACCACCAACAAACACCACCACCACCACCACACCACTTCCATGCCACACCAACAACACCACTTCAACCACACCACCATCATTCAACACCACTACCACCACCGCACACGCCAGAGGGTTTCGTGAAGCCAAAGCCGCCGCCCAGCGATTATCAGTACACGCAGTATCCGAACAACTATCAGATGTATCCGCCACCGCCGCCGCCACCGCACTCGGCCTACTCGGCGTACGATGCCTACCAGAACATGAACTACAACTACGGCTACCACCATCAGGCCTACTCGCCCTACGGCATGTATCCGCAGCAGACGCCGCCGCCAACGCCGCCGCCGCCGTCGCCCAACTGGAATGTCTACGGTCATCATCAGAGCTCGGGCGGCTACGGCGCAACTGGTGGCGCCTCTGCCGGTGGCACGTTGCTGGCCACGCATGGCGCAGTGCCGTCAGCGGCTGCAACGCTGGTGAAGCCTTCGCTGCCTACAGTCTCGCCGTTGCAGCAGCAGCAACAGCAGCAGCAGCAACAAACAGCAGCAGCAGCAACAGCAGATGCCGGTGACGCCGCCACAAACGATATTGCCAGACTTGAGCAACGGCCAGCTGGCGGTAAGCAATGTGGAGGGAGCGGTGACGACGCCCACAGCTGTGGCCGAGGTGCCGCCACCGGGTGGCAACAGCAACAACAGCAACGGCAGCAACAGCAACAGCAGCAGCAGCGATGCCAACAACGGCAGCACAGCCGGAGCTGGCGCAGCAGCAACTGCTGCAGGAGCAGGAGCAAATACGACTGTGGCGCCAGCCAGCACCAACTCGAACAAGATTGAGCCCATTGGCGAGGTGGCCGAGATCAATGAGAACATCGAGGCGTTTCAGGATCCGCAAATGGGCGGCGTGGCCATTGCGCTCAATCATGGCAGCGTGTTGATCGAGTGTGCCAAGCATGAGATGCATGCGACGACGGCGGTGCGACGTCCGGATCGGCATCAGCCGACGCGCATGACGCTGATCTTCTACCAGCATCGCAACTTGAATCGCGCGCGGCACGGCATCGACGAGTGGGAGGAGAAGATGCGTGTGAAGAAGATCAACACGGACCTCGACAACAAAGCCAAAGAGGAGCGCGAACGACTGCTGAAGAAGGCCGCCGGCGAGGATGACGAGGACGATGAGATGCACGACGACCAAATGGCTGCGACGACGGCGACAGCGGCGCCAACGACGTTGCCCAGCATCAAGAAGGAGACAAATGGCGGCAGCGGCGCTGTCAAGAATGGCGCGAGTGGTAGTAAGAAAAAGAAAAGTGACAACAGCAAAAAGTCGCAAGCCAACAACAACAATAACAACAACAACAGCAGCAGCAACAACAATAATAATAACAACAACAGCAGCGAGCAGCCAAAAAACGAGAAAGTTGCCCTCCACGCACCAACACTAACAACAACGTCGTGGACGACCCTGTTTCCTATGCACCCATGTGTGGTTACGGGGCCCTATCAGGAGGGCAATAGCAGTCCAACTTCGTCCACGAATGGCAGCTCCAACGCCAACGCCAATGGCACCACTGGCAACAGCAATCCCAATGGTCCCATGCCTCCCACAGCAGCAGCAGCAGCAGCAACAGTTGCAGCAGCAACTGCAGCAGCAGCAGCCGCCCATAGCGGGCGCGGTGGGCGTGCCCACGCAACAGGTCTGAGCAATCGCTTGGGCGTCCATTACTACTACTGGTAATTGCCAGCCACAACAATGCTCGATCGCTGTTTAGCTCTAAGCTTAAGCCACCATCACCACCACCACAACAACAACAAAAACAAGAAGAAAACAAAACGACTGAATGAAATATTCTCACAAAGTAAATTATTTTTGTAAAACGCGTCCTGATTTCGTGTGCCATACGCAAGAAGAGAGGAGAGCAGCAGGCGGGCAGCCAAAGGGGCAGGGGCAGCAGGAGAGCAGTGAAGAGAAGAAACAAATACACAACCAAAACTCCACTACAAACCCACACACACACACACACTCACATATATGCCTAGTTTATACAGTGAATTGAAAAATGCAGCTAGATATATACATACATACATTAAAAACAAATAAGAGATGAACACAATTGAAGCGAAAAACTCACATAACTTTAGTTACCTAAGTGCAGCTATATTGTTGGCAAATTTCTGTTAAAATGAGTTAATTATACATACATATATTATTTTGCATAATTCTTCTGTTAAGCAGCAAACCTCAAAACACACTAAAAACAAACTACAGAACAAAACAAACAAAAATACTACAAATACACACAAAAATAATGCATAACTAAATGCAAAATCAAACTAAAAATAAACAAAATAAATGCTAAAGAATGTTTTTGCTTGAGTAAATTAAACAATGTTAAGAAAAACAAAAACGAAACGTAAGAAAAAACAAAACTGTTAGTGGACGGATACTCGTAAAAGATCATTGCCAAAAGTACAAATAAACCAATTTTTTAAAAAAGCAAACTAGAAACAAAACGAACGTAAAGAATTTCGCAAACAAATCATAAAACAAATAGTTGGTAACAAGTTTTTACTGCTACACTAAACGAAAACACACATGTAACAATATTTTTCCAATGTTCTTATCATCTTAATTACTTTTCACAATTTGACTTTCGCTTGTCGCTGTTCACCGTTTGCTGTTGCATACTTTTCAGCGCCAAGCGAATTCGAATTGCAAATGAGTAAATGCCGTTGGGTCTCTTTCGTGCTTTCGTTCCCATTGCACGCAAGAGAGTGATGGTGGCATTTCGGACACTCATCATTTTACCGTTAACTGCAACTCACATACACAAGCAAACAAATACACCAATAGACAGCACATAAACACAAGAGCGTAAGAAAGGCAAAACAAAGAGGAGCAACAAAGAAAATACAATTGAATTTGCATACTCAAATCCAAGTATGCAGACAGGATAGTATTTCGTGCATCAGGCAAATTGAGCACAGCGATTATGAGGAAGTGAGCAAAGAATTTTTAGCTAAGCATACGTAAACAAAAAAGCACATAAATAAGCATAAAGCATAACAGAGCGAACATGAATAGAATTGTATGAAACGGATAGTGGATCAATCGAATAGGAGTAGAAGGAGAGTAGGCAGCGCGTAATGCATCAAAACATTTTTTAAACATTATTCATAATTTAAACTAAGTTTAAGCAAAGAAACAAAACAAAACAAAACTACACACACACGACGCATACATAAGTATATGGAATAAAGAGAGTAACATATGAAGTTTTATTTATTTATGCGCGCCCTTTTATTTTAATTACGAAATGTGCTGTAAATGTTAAAGCAAATTCACACTATAACTAAAATCCCCCAAAAAAAACAAAAAAAACACAAAAAAAAGACTCGAAACCAAGCAAGTATTAAGTACACAACAACAACAAACAAAATAACTATAAATTAACTAAAGAAAAAATATTTTGCTTTTTCATTTCACGCATGAATTTGCATCCATCCAAAAACAAATGAAAATGAAAATACGCAAATGAAAACAAAACAAAATGGCAGCGCAACTGAATTTCAAATCAAATTAGTCTAAAGAGGAAAATGAAAACGAAAACGAAAAACAAACAACAACATTATTTTGCACAAAATGGTTATTAATATATTGTATACTTATGCTTATGATTTAAAATATATATTTCGACGATGAAGTTTAGGGAGATGGAGAATTGTGCAGAAGAGAATCATAAATGTAAAACGTATGTATGTAAAGTTAAGGACATGAATGAAGAAGAATGAAGAAGCAGAAGACTTTTGAGCAACAAGAAAAAACATGTTTTGATAAATATTTAAATGTTTATATATATACATAAATATAAATTATGATAATTAATTAAATGATTAACTGATTAACGCAAGCCAACAACTATTATAGTTTGTAAATGCTTTTTATATAATTTTCGAAATAAAAGGAAAACCAACTTTTTGCCATTATTAAGTTATACACGAGTTTACAAATGTGTTTTGAGTTTCTTTTTTGCGGGGCAAGAGCATGATAATGAAAATACATATATATGTAGTATATATACAAAAACATGGTATATACAGATACAAAATATATATTGAGAATATATATACATACTAAAAATATTGGCATATATTAATTATAAATGAGACAAACAACACTAGAAAAACAACGTAAAAAGCACGTAAAATATTGACAAGAAACACAAAATCAAGATGATGATGATGAGCATCATATGGAGCTGATTATGATGGTAATGATGATGATGATACATATTGTAAAACGATACACAAAACTGAAAATGAAAAAAACAAAATAAAAATCGTATATGAAAACATAAATTATATTTATTTAAAGTACGCGTATTGAAAGCAACCAGATATTAATATTAAATAAAACGACAAACAACGTTAAACAAACTCTGTCAATTTTCATTTACATTTAAAGATTACATCATATTTCTACCCGACAAGGGTAGCAAGGCTTTGTGGCAAATTTGAATTATTTATAATATAGTACAGATACAGGAGGCATCGCTGATTCAACAGGCGATTGATTCTATTCTCTTCTCTTAATTAATTTTTGATTTAATATATTAGATATTTTACAACTGACAATTGGAATGTGTGCGCTCGGAACATAGCTCGGAATCAATTTGTTTTTTTTACATTTCAGTGTACTCTACACTCTCCAAATACTTAATGTCTGTACATAAAACTATAGAAAATACGAAAATTAAGACTTCACAATTGCGTTTTAAGTACATGGCAAGAGGCGAGTGAATTTCACACATTAACTACTACTCTATGTATGACTACAAACTAAAACTTCAGCTCTAGGTCCTTGCTATAATTGTCCAGCGCCGTTTTGTTGACAACACCAAACGTCCACTTCATATACCTGTTCGTCGGGTCACAGGTATTAACCACCAGATCCTTTGTTTCAGGCAACAGTTCCATGCAACGTTTGCCTTCCATGCCATGCACAATCATCCGGGTGCGATGGTTATAATACCAATATTGATTGCCCTTTTGGCCGTGACAATCCCACAGCCAAACAGGTGCATCCTTATCCCACAGTTGCACGTCGAGACAATCTTTGCGACGATGTAAGCGCAAATCACGCTTCCAACTGAGCGACCAGTACTGTGATTTCTGCGGCTTCACCAGATTGGTGGCACAATGATACATGCCCATGCGATTGTGACGATTGCGTCCAAGCGTGTCAATGCAGAGCCTTGGATTGCCAATATTCTGTATGGCACCGCTGGCATAGTCGGGCGGATCAACAGGTGGATAGACCTTCATCAGATCGAAGGCCACCTCCTCCATGAACCATTTGAACGACTTGCACTTCAGCTTGGTGCGTATGGCCTTCTGGGCGGTCAGATCGCCAGCATCGATGCGCTCGTAGACGCCATCGGCGTTGGCATACAGATATTTTTTGTACTCATCCATCCAGACCTCCGCCACACGCTTGTAGTTCTGGAAAAACGAAGGACGAAGAAGTATTGTAATATTGGACGAACGGAATAATTTACTAACTCTCACCTTGTGCAAATAATCTCCTGTGCGTGGGCTGGGCATATGATTGCGGGGTCCACGATAGATGTGTCCAACACGAGAGCAAGGTGCATCAAACATTTGGCCGCCGCACATCCAAATCTTGAAACTCAATTCATACTGCTCGCCGCCCCAGATGTCCAGGCCTTCATCATAGCCACCCAGCTCCCAGAAGAACTCGCTGGAAATGGCAAAAAGACCGCCGGCCATGACAGGACTCTTGAACGGATCTGCTGGATGCTTCAAGTCCTCGGGCGTCAGCGGCAAGCGTTTGTAGTAAAACTCCCAATCAAAGCCGCCACGTTGTCCCTCGTCCTGAGCACGATAATTGAAATTGGAGTGATCGATGACATCAATGAAGGGACAGACTGCGGTGCGTTTGTTTTGCGCAATCGGCTCCAACAGCGGCGGCAGCCAATTGTAGTTGGCCTCGACGTGCGAGTCCAGGAAAATCAGCACGTCAGCGGTAGCATTGCGAGCGCCCGCCGATCGAGCACCAATCAAGCCAGTGCGATGCGGCAAACGCACCACGCGCACAATGCTAAAGTGCTCAGCGATATAGTCTTCCAGGGGTTTGTACAGCTGGGCGCGATCACTGAAGTCATCCACCAGAATGATCTCCTTGAGCAGCTCGGGCGGCGAGCGATTGATCAAGCTGTGCACGGAACGCATCAGCACCGACAGGTATTCGTTGTAGAAGATGATGATGACCGACACAGTGGGCAGCTTCTTGAGATACTGTTTATTGTGGCAGCTAAGGCAGCAAAGCAGCGTAAGATTAGGCCAATGTTTAAGTTAGATTTGTATAGCAAACTACTCACTCTTTGTGCCGTATGTCGGGCAGTGACCGATTCACAGATATCGAGTCGGAGAGCAGAGCGTTGAATCCATTCTCGAGCGATAGTTTGTTCTCCAGCTCACGCACCTTCACATCCAGCTTGGCTGCCACACCTTGCTCACCGATGCCCACACGCTTGCTGTCGCTGACCATGGCCTTGTAATCATGCCAATCCTTCTTCAGACCGTCGTCAAGGGGCGCTGCTACCTGAAGCTGCTGCTCTTCCGATTTGACCACCCGCTGCTCTTTATTCACTGCCGGCGGCGGCACACCAGCGGGTTCCTCCTCCTCCACTTCATCTTCGTAGACGACCATTGGGTGATCGTTCTCCGGCTCCTTTCTGTGCAACGGCTCATCCAGATGCGGTTGCGCCTGCCCCGCTGCCTCCAGCTCGTCACGATTGCCAGTGCGATAGGCTAGGCGTTGTAAGGCCTCGGGCTGGGCGCCATGATGCACAGGCTTATTGGTGTACGGCATGGACGAGACCCAACTGGTGATGAGCAGGAAGAGCATCAGTGTCAGCACCACCAGCACCACCGACTTTATCATCCATTTCACGTTCGGACGACGCATTCTACGTTTAATTCTGGTCAAAGTTAATGCTTCCAGGTTGGAGACGTGTCAATCTACTCGGGTACGCTAGCAGCGCACAACTGATACCGAAATTTTTGAGACACAGACTCATGAGCGATGTTGGCGCTGACGTTGACGTTGACGCTGACGTGCTCTGATGTTAGTTCAGCTGCAGCAATTGTCGCTGCTGCTGCTGCTTTGCTGTTGCTGCTTGACGGTAGTCACTGGCAGCCAATTACCAACTGGAAGATTAGGAAGCAAAATATGTAGTTCAATACAGTGGCGCATTTGCGTGTTCAATCATTGAAAGAGCCATGTCAGTGTGTACTGTTTGAACACATTTTGTGTTATTTTTAGAAGCAGTAACTCGGATTGCAAGGCTATAATGTGAGAAGGAAGTATTTCCGACGCTAAAAAGTTTTTTGAATTATCATTGATCATTTGACACTCTGTTCGTATACCCATCAAAGATATTTCAGACACTAAAAGAGCTACAACTTTTAAATTTAACGTTTTAAATTTGTCTGACACGCTGATCTAACATTGTTTTAGAACTTTGCCACATCTAAAAAACCAAGTGATATTTGTTTATACGCAGAACCAAATGGTAGGCGTAAACAAGTAAGTAACACATTTAAGTATTTACAAAAAACACGTAATTTTGTAGGCTGTGCAAACAACCGCATTACCGAGTATCTTAAACTCGAGCACATTCAACTTTTACTTTCTTCTATCTCGCAGATGGTCTCTGCCAACTTGACATAATTCTAGTACAAATGAGTACATGCAATTGGTTAAACTACCCGTTTTTTCTTATTATTCGAAAAACTTTTTTTTTCAGTGCTGTACGCTTTATGCTTGCAAAACCGGCTAGCGTCTGCGAGATGTCTATGACCTTAAAGCTAAGCGGGAGTTTTAAAAGTATGTCAAGAATTTGTTTTTTCGTTGACAAAAGTGATATTTATCATTGTGCTACACGAAATCAAATTGATTAGATAGATACGTTTGGCAAAAGAACGCGAGGTACAGCAACAAAATAAAATCTTCTGCTCCCACTTATTACTTCTTTCTTCTTGTTCAAACCAACGGCGACAGAGAACTAAAAAAACTCGGCAACACTGTAATTTCTTCAAGTTGCACACACCCACACAATCGCAAAACATATGCTGATGTGTTTGCGAGTGTGTGTTTAGATGAGGGCACAATTATTGCACGTAAAACAAAAACAAACAGCGCACTTGGCTGATAAGCCGTAACAACTACTGCCAACAGACACATTTTCTTGAGCATATTTTGGGAATTGCGATAAACCATTAGTTTCCGGCACCACCAAAAAAGCAACATCAAATCACATATGTATGTAGATAAAACGAAAAAGAACCACTCATTCATTTCATTCTACATTGTCGTTAGTGTGCATTATTCTTTTGTTTATTGTTTCGCGAGCAATATTTACAACTTGAATGCTGATTACACTTTCTATTTTTACCTGTCATATGGCGCTCTCAAGCGAGCGTCATTGGTCGATTGCGTTCACTCAATAAAATCCGAAATTTTTATATCATAACTTGCAAATTGTTTAAATCTCAAAATTCCATCCACGTCCACTAAAATTAGTCTTCTTCTATTTTGACTAACAAATCACTGTTGCTGCTTCTTCTTCAACTCGTGTTCTTCGTCTGCCATTCACAATGTCTGGCAATCAGCTGTTCGCCGGTAGATTCTATAAATGCGGTTTGTGTAATTTATTGTTTGTTTATTTATCATATTTATCAATTTAACAATTGTATTTTTGCAAATGCTCATTGAACAGCTATTTTCAACATTTTAAGCACTTCTTCCTTATACTTGGCTATGTTATATTCGTTCTCGCCCTCATTGATCAACTGCTCCACACTTGCAGCATAGCTCGGATTGGGTGCAATTTTTTGTTCGGATTTTGAATCCCAATTTAAAATTGCCTCCGCTGACTTTTTGGCTTGATTGCGCTCGAAGAGATACACCTCCATGTCCGCCTCCGATTTGCTGTCCTCCCACGGTTCCGTCACAAACGATTCATGATAACACGCAGTCAGTAAATACAAAGCATAATCGTAGTTTTGCTTGCGCGTTGGACAGCGATCCGTCATGAACGTAAGCAAACCCGTCTCCTGATTGTAACGCTCGCCCACCAGGCGCAGAAACTTATCCTTAGCATGTGCATCGAACTGCAGATCGGACAAGCGCAGCGTTATTGTCACTCGTCGTGCCTCTGGATGCCGTATGGTGGGCAAACTGTGGCAGTAATCTGTGCTCAGCACTTCGATGGGAAAGTGACGTTTCCACTTGGCCTCCGTCTCTAGACCTTTTGGCCATGGCGTGCAGAACTTCTTAATGGCCTCGCACTGTTGTCTTATTGCCGGCGGCGTCAAATGCAAGAAATTGGGTATTTTCATCAACTCCGCATTAGCGTTCTTCGAGGGCGCTGCCGCGCCACGTTCCGTGTAGCCCTGACGCAATGACAGCGGCACACTGGCGGGATGGAAGGAGCGTGGCCCCGACCACACCGCTGTCCAATCCTGATCCACTGCCATGCGTGTGGTCCGCGGCGGCTGCAGTGCATCCTTCTTGATCTCGCGCCGGCGAGCTTGCTGCTTAACGGTGCGCAGATTTAGCACGCGAAATTCTATTGGACGATTTTGTAGTTATATTACATTTTTCTATCAATTATTTTGACATGTTTACCCTCATCATCATTAGCTTCTGGTTGTTTTTGCGTGTTAAACAGTCGCACAGCACGTTGCACTGTTACTGCACTGCTGCTGCGCATATTATGCTCTAGAAAACGTGTTAGATTAGCCGCCATGTTAAGCCTCGCGCTATTTGAGTTGGCCAATTGCACTTATTACCACTTTTTTATTGAGAACTCCAACAATTAAAAGTTTACGTAAACCATGCGTGCAGCAACTACCATTCACAACGCAACGCAGACAAAACAGCTGTTTGAGTATCGATACCGAGTACAAATATGACGCTGTAATTGACTGAGTGAGATTGGTGTGAAGCGGCAGCGAGCGAAGTGAAGTGTAACAATGTTTGTAAATTAAATGTTGATTGTGGACCAAGGTCAATCGTACTTTTATTGTTTGAGCGATGCTTTAGAATCTTTCAGTTCTGCTATCACTGTCAACATCCCTCATTGTTTATAACCACCAGCCGTCGGTCATTTGGTATCTATGAATTTTGTTATCAACTGCCAGCTGAGTGCTGATAAGATGACCGTCGCTGGAATTTAGCGCATATATGTATATTGTATATAGTATGCATATTCAACTAGTCTGTACGTAGTCGTCTACAGCACGGCCAACCGGTTTCATCAACATACTCTTTGCACTGTGATTGTTCTCCTCCAACAAACTGCCGGAATAGTGCACAATAGTAATATGGCGTCTTCTGATCTTAACAAGCGGGTGTTGTCCATCCAAAGTCATGTCGTGCACGGTTATGTGGGTAACAAGATGGCCACTTACCCACTGCAGGTAATCACGACACTATCAATTATAAATTGTCAATTAATAATAGTTAATCGCACACTGGACATTTATTTATTAAATTTGATTGCTATCAATTTAGCTGCTGGGCTTCGATGTGGATCCGCTGAATTCAGTACAGTTTTCTAATCACACTGGCTACAAATGCTACAAGGGTCCAATATCCACCGAAAAAGAATTAGGTTAGTGTGTACGCCGTTTTTCATTTGCATATTTAGCAAAGAGTAATAATTATATTATTATTGTCCAAATGTCACCAAAAATAATCCATCAGGAGTATACATTTTTGTTTTTATATGCATTTTGAAAACTAATTCATCTTAATAACAAAAATAATTTTGCCTACTTCTTTTAGCCACAATCTTCGACGGGCTGCAAGAGAACGGGTTATTGTCTCAATACACTCATCTGCTCACCGGTTACATTGGAAATCCTTTGTTCCTGCGTCAAGTAGGCGTCATACTAAAGGCCATACGCAAAGCGAATCCCAATTTGATCTATGTTTGTGATCCCGTCATGGGCGACAATGGCACCATGTATGTGGCCAAGGAACTGCTGCCCGTCTATCGCGATGAGATCATTCCGCTCGCCGACATCATTACACCCAATCAATACGAGGTGGAGCTGCTCACTGGCAAGGAGGTGCGCAACGAAGCAGCCGTGTGGGAGGCCATGGATTGGTTCCATAAACGCAACATCAAAACCGTGGTCATCTCCAGCAGCGACTTGGGCGAGGAGGGCATGCTGCGCGCCTTCCTCAGCCAGCAAGACGGCACACGACTCGCCATGGACATACCCAAGCAGGGTAGCAAAGATCTCTTCTTCACTGGAACCGGCGATCTGTTTGCCGCACTCTTTCTGGCACACAGCCATGCCAGCGGAGATGTAACCGAGGCGTTTGAGAAGACGATTGCCACGCTGCAGGCGGTGATTAAGCGCACGGTGACATCGTTGCCTGCCACTCAAGATCCAGTGCAGGCCTGGCAGCGCGAGCTAAAGCTGGTGCAGAGCAAGCGAGAGATCGAGCAGCCTGAAGTGCTGCTCAAAGCGAAACGTATTAACTAGCTTTAATCAATGTAATCAAAGCCCCATACTGACAGACAATAATACTGTGAACAAAGCTTATGTTATGCAAATAAATGTACACCTATTAATAGTGAAGATTGTCATGACGTTGACTTTGTCTGCTTGACATCTCAAAGGAGTCACTGGGCTGTGACCCGCTTCATGCTTCCACAGTGCTGTATAAAAGAGAGTTTTCCGCGGCAACTAGACATCAAAAGTAGACAACATGCAACTGCTGGTATTTGTTGCATTCTGCTGTCTGGCTGCAGCACTGGAAGCCACACAAAAACCGGAATCAACTTTTCTGCCACGCTACACGCTGCTGGCTGAGAGCAAGAAAAAGGAACAGGACCTGGAACGACAACCCACTGAGCAACTGCAACCTTGGCGCCGCCTTTCCTACTCCAACTACGGCCACAGCTGGCCGGGAACTGCGCCAGCTTCATCGCTTGCCGCTCCACTGGGACCGGGTCTGCTGCTCCTGGGCGTCAATCTTGGTGCGCTGCTCTACATGCTGCTGGGCTTGCTGGGGTTGGCGCCATCACAACGGTTAGGCGGCTGACAGAGCGCGGAGATTTATCGTAATGATAGAGAACATTTGGGGGCTGGCAAGGAGACGGATATGTATTTGGTGAACTAAAGCGTTACGCCTAGTGTTGGTTAATTAGTTTATCCAAAAAAAGCTTACAGAATATATATATATATGTATTTTGTTAAATTAGAACTAAAAAGCAATTAATTCAAATTGGAATCGAAATCGAAATTCTAAATTAACTTTGCTTAAATCTTAGATATCAATGTGAATACGTAAAATTATTTCTTAATACGAAATGAGGCAGCTCGATTTATCTTTACCACCGGCGTCTCCTTGACGCCCGTATTGATTGTCCCCACCAGCCGAGAAATGGGTTTTCGCATCATCGCCGTACCGCCGGCGAGAGCTAATCAAAAATGGAAAGAAACAAAACGAAATTTTAATTAATATAATTCCCCAAAAACAACGGTAACTTTATCTACGCCTAATAAACAAAACTTAAAATCTTGATAGTTACACAGACACAGAGATTAGATTAGAAAATTGGAAATAAAGAAATAAAAGTTGTCAGACAACATCAATGATCATCAACCGTTTTCTTGATGTTACGCTCTAGACAAGTGATAAGAATTTATTACATTAATTAAATTAACATATTGCCAACTCACTTTTCGCTATAAGTGCACGCGGACTTTTCCTCACACAGCCATTGGAGAAGGTCTTGAGATTCTCCTTTTGTATCGCCGCTGCGCAGGTGCGTTTCAGTTCCTGTGTGCTGAACTTGTTGGACTTGAACAACGCTGCATAATTCAAATGATTCAGATTACACATAGTTTAAACGGAAATCAATGTTGGTTGACTTTTACTTACCTTGCTTGATTTTCTCCTTGTCTGCGGAGCCGCAGACACTCTGGTCCGAGATCATGTCCGATACCATTCGTCGATTGACGACGGGTCGTGGCTTGGTAACGGTCGCCGTCAGCGTCTTGTGCTGTTGATTCGAGTTGTGGTTTATCACTTGCGTCACATTCAGATTGCAGGGCTTCTTAAAGACTTGCGATGTGGTCTCGTCGTTGGTATCCGTATCCGAATCCGTGTCCTCACAGCTATCGACGCCCAGGTGTAGCACAAATTCGCTGTCGCTCAATGTGTGCGTATAGCGACGAGCCCGTGCTCGTTTCCTGGCACTGCTCGTTAGTGTCGATGATGGCTCTGGTTGCTCGTGCTTCTCCTGCAGCTGCTCGGCCAGCAGCGCATCCAGCTCAGTGTCCTGCAGTGAGGCTGCCGTTTCGGCTTCCGTAAAACGCATCCGCCGTTCAAGTCGTTCATAGACTGTCTGTATGTCAGGCGTTAGTTTTTGTGTCTCCTCCAAGCGATCGTATAGCTGATGCAGCACATCGCAACCACTGGTAAATGATTTCAGCAATATATCTGAACTCTCAACCAGTTCATTGTTGATGGCCGTCAAATGACTGCAGTTCATCTGCTGCTTGGACAGCTGCACTTCCAGATCCTTGTTGCTCAAGTATTGATTGAGGATGTGATATTGCTTGGACTCCTTCACCTCCAGCTTCAGCCTTTTCAGATCCATACAGGCAGCTTCCAGCTTGCTGCGCCATTCGGGCAGTTGATCGGTATACTTTTGTGTTCTGTTGTTTAAGGAGCTCAAGTAGTTCGTAAACAATTTATAATCCTTTAAATATAAAAGGAAATATATCAGTTAATACAATATATAATAAATATAATTCATATTCTTACAATAAAACAAAACTTAAAACAAGAATATACAAAATTGTAGTGTATGGTTTCTGTAGAAAATAGTTAACACAGAAATATAAATAAAATAATTAATTTGATTGATTATGAGAATTCAATAAATACTTATTGTTAAAATTTGTAAACTTCAAAATACATTATTAGTACATTTTAAATTGTAATAAAGCATTATATTTATATCCATATATTTATTAAATAAAGATTTAATTTAATTTAAATTTAAGAAATTGCGAAATCAAATGTTTTTGTAAGCTTATTTTGCGTGAGCAGCGTACTGTTTTAGAACTGCAACCAGTTGGCAGCACTTGTGAAAAACATTTGCTTTTGCAAACAAGTTGGCAGTGCTACATTTACTTTACTGCTACATTTCAATTATTTTGAAATGTTCGCAAAAACAAGCTTACAATTTGTAGGGCTCAGCTCACGGCTAACAGTAGGTCGCCCTGCATTGAGTCAACTTTGCCAATGGCAAAAGGGACAGCTCCAGCAACCACCACAGACAGCAGCTGGAGGATCGCCATCACCGCTTTGGCAGCAGACGCGTGGTTATGCAAAAGGCAAGGACCGCAAGAAGGAAAAGGGAGGCAAAGGCAAGCCGGTCAAGGTGGAGATCAATGAGCAGCAATTGCGCGAACTGATCAACTTGGACTCTCTGAATGCACAAATGGAAAAGTCAGTGCAGCATATGAAGGAGGACTTCATTAAGAATCTATCGTTGCGCTCCACAAGTGGTGCCATCGATACACTGCGCATCAAAGTGGACGGTGCCGAGCATGAACTGCAAGAATTGGCGCAAATCTCACGCAAAAATCCCAAAACAATCATTGTGAACATGATTGCATTTCCCCAGACAATACCCGATGTGTTGCGAGCGATCGAGAAGAGCGGCATGAATCTGAATCCACAGCAGGACGGCACGACACTCTTTATACCCATACCCAAGGTGACCAAAGAGCATCGTGAGCATCTCTCAAAGAATGCAAAAGCAATGTTCATCAAGTATCGCGACGCCATTCGCGACATACAAAACACTCAGATTCGCAAGCTGAAGAACAAGTCGGACATTGCCAAGGATGATGCATTTGCTGCCCAGTCTCAAGTTGCGGCAATTGCAGACAAATACATTGCGGAGGCGGACAAATTACTGGCCAGTAAGCAGAAGGAACTGCTGGGCGATGCCTAAAACTAAGACGAAGACTGATAATTGCCAATGATGTTGTTGCCTTAATAAATGTTACTGCCTCCAATACTAATCCGTACTTTTATAATTATATAGGGGGAATTGTCGAGCCATACTATTACATAAATTCAAGAATTTCAATCGAGTTGAGGTTTTAAGTCCTGTAGTTAAAAGATTTTACTACTCGTCTTGGTCATAGCGATTTTTTCTATCAATCAGCTAGGACAAAAACTACTACTACTACCCACCCATCAATTCTATTATACTCCTTCTCAGCAAACAGCTCTACTTTTTTATATAATCAATTAAATCTTGTTCAATGTATACTGAATATGTCCTGCTGTTAATGGAGAAAATGATTTCGGAGTCTAAAATGTCTTATCAAGAGGACCTTTAGTATACTGAGTCTATTCTTAGAACGTTGCTAACGCATATGATCGATATATAAATAACTAATATTGCTGTTTATACTACTCACCTCTTGCAGCAGCCGTTGATCCAGCGTCAGCACCTTGCGCAGCTGCTCAAAATCCTTTTTTAGCTTCTGACGATAGCTCAAACTCTGGATCTTGCTGCGTATGCCAATTACGCACTGCTGCAGCTTCGTCACTGTGCCATAGACAGCATCGATCTTGCTGTACCACGGCTTCAGCTCCTGCGGATCAAAGCTATGCTCATGACTGGCACGCTCCAATTGCGCCAGCTTCGCCTCCAGCTGTTTATTGCGCTCCACGAGACGCTCCTGCTCCACCATCACCTCGTTAACCTTCTTCACGTAGAACTCCTTGGGCAAATTGGATTTAAGCACATTCTGGCGCAACACAGTGCGTATCTTTTTGGCACGACTCGCGTACTTCAATGTGTTGTAGGTGTCTTCGTAAGTAATGGAACTCATTGAGACATTGGCCACCATCAGCGTGCGACAATTGCCGCCCAGCGAATCCTTTAAAATACGAGTCAGATTCGAGTCCCGATATGGTATGTGTTTTAGGCCATCGGCTAGCTTATTAATGCAATTGCCCAGCGCTAACAGACTCTTGTTAATGCTGGCGCCCTCCTTGAAACGCATTCCCAATCCCTTGGTGCTGGCGGCACGTTCGCTGCCCGCCAAATCAATCATCGACAGCTTTACGCTCCGTTTGGTACCCGTCGTGCGATCCGTAATCCGAATGTGCACCTGGAAAATTGCATGTGAACGCGAACTCTCTGCATTCGCATCCGTTGGATGCTGGGTGCGATTAGAGTTGCCTAGCGTGAGCATGCGCAGCAGCTCCTCGGCACTGTAGATGGGTGTCAAAACCAGACCGCTAACAACGACACCATTCGAGTCTTCGCGAAGTTTGAGTGGTCCAGATTTTGTTAGCAGGTTCATCACCTGTTCGTTGTACACCTCCAGATAGCTGACGCCCACGTCAAATTTACGTGTGTCCTGTTGGCACTGTATCTTCTCGAAGAGGTCGCGCATTGTGAGGAACGTAATGCCAGGACAATTCTCACTGCCCAGCATTGTGAATGTCTTGCCTGCCCCTGTTGCGCCGTACACAAACACCGAGCAATTATACCTGTTAGCAACGACAGAAAGAGAGGTAGGGAGGGAGAGGTAAACAAACGTTTATAAATTTAGGGTACATTTCAGGTGCACACACACTCGACTCACCCATCGAGCACAGCGTCAACCAGCGGCGCTGTACATTCCAAGAATATATCCTCGTTGGTGCGTTCTGTGTCGTAAACACGATCATATTCCATCGATAGTTTTTTATTCGTTCGCTTTGAGATGTCGCGGTATTGTTGTTTGGCACCTTGAAAAAAGAATTCATCGTCCTCCTCGTCGGGATCGAACAACAGGGACGAACTGTCCATAACTTTGATGATGCATCTTTGATTTTGTTCCTGTTCCCGCCGATTATAGGGGCGCACGCGCACTACCACTTTAATATTTGTTGGTTCCGGCATATTTTCAACTGTTTAATGACACTTTTCGCTTATTTTGTTTATAAATTTTATGAAAATTAGTACAGCCTGAAATGATCGTTGTCGTTTGAATTGTTTGAATTTGTCTTTTTTGCCCTATTGCTTTGCGGCGTCATTCTTTCAATCGAACCGAACTGTATTTAGAACAGGGTTGCTTTGGAGCGTGATCGCTGCTGGCATTTCGCTTATGATCGATGCACACAAAGGGTCACACTGATCGATACAATTATATCGATACATATTCCGTCAAAGTTGAACTCCTCTATAAAATATCGAATATTGCGTTTTTCTTTTTAAAGCTCCAAGTGACAATTAGTGACATTTCATTCAATTTTTCACTCCTTTGGTTTTAATTAAAATTGCTTGTGCACGCGATTGTGCATGATTTCAATAACTGGACCGTTATTCCAAACTAATAATTTTAGCATATTATTTCAAAGTGATTGGATATAATTTAAAAAACAACTCGCGGTCACACTGTATTCCACTTTGATACACTGTTTGCGTCGTCTTCTACAAAATCGCAAATCCAAGTCAAAAGAGAGAAAAAATACACAAAGAAAAATAAAATATATATATCACAAATAAAAAAAAAAGAAAATGAGTGGAAAAGTATTATTCGCTTGCTCCAAATGTTTTTCTCGGCATCCCTACGAAGAACTATCATCAGGGCAGCAGCTTTGCAAGGTTAATATAAACAGCAAATGCAATTTGAAAAGTTGAAAATATAAATGCAACAAACAAAAACATTTTATCTATCCGTTTCTGTGTGTGTGTATGTGTATACATTGTGTCAAATGCTAAGGATGTGTGTACGTGGGCAATTGTTTTATTTTGGCAATAACAAAATACAAATGACGCGTCCGTCGCTTTGTTGCGAAAATTTTTTGCTGCGCATTAACGTGAAAAATGGACGTCAAGAGGAAGAGTAAAAAAAAAGCGGTGGCAGTTTCGTTCGCTGCTGCAGCCTCAACGCTGTGGCAGAGACGGCAACGACTTGTGACTAATGAAATATGAAGCTGTAAATCAAAATTCCGAATAAAATGCTCACTCAAATTGAGCCGCCTGCAGCAACAAAATTCCGAAAAAACCAACTGTCCAGTGACCAGTTTTAACTATAGATGCGATGCTCTCTTTTTAATTTGAACAACAACAACATACAAACGACTGACGCTGCGTCTCTTGCTTTCATTTTTGCTGTTTCCACAGGTGTGCCGTGGTTCTACCTCAGTTGTTAAATGTACTTATTGCCGCTCTGAATTTCCCTCCGCCTCGTAAGTTGAATGCAATCTATCCCCATTCCTTTTGTGTATTTATTTATTTTCATTTGCAGCAAATCACAGAGTGCCTGTAAAAAATGCGAACATTATTTGGGCAAATATGGGAAGCCCACAGCTTGCGAATGCTGCAAAATTGTCGCGGCCTTCGGTAGTTCCAAATGCATGAGGTATGTTTTTCAACTCTAGTTTTTTCGGAAATTTAATTTCACCACGAAAAATTTGAAACGACTTCTTGGTCAGTTTTGTTTTGAATAATTGCACGAGCAACGTGGCAGCCGCCTGTAATTTGAATGCACAATAATTAGATAAATGATGAGAACAAGTATGAATTAAAAAGTTGTTAATTAGTGTGTATGTATATCAACCCCAAAAATAAGAAACCTGTCCTGAACTAATTGTGCCTTCAAAATACACGAACCATGGCGCGTTTGTCCTGTTCTTCAGTAGTTACTCTCTTTCTCTCTCTCTCTATTTGTCTTCTTGATTTCATCAAGTAACCAAGCAAAAACAACGTCTCTTATGAACGCAAAACATTTTTCTCTCTTCTCTTTTCTGCTCCACGTGATAAAAACGAAACGAAAATATACAAACCAACTTTAACCAAACCAAAATATCACACTAACTGCAAAATAGATGCGCCAGCTACGAGGCCAAGTATGGACCGCCCACACACTGCGACGAATGCAAGCTGCGATCAGCCTTCGACAGGCGAGACGAGAACAAAAAGGTCAGCGAACAAAAAAGCGAAGTCAGCGCAGTGCGACGAGTGGAACATTTAATTTTAAAATCGCTACTTTTAAGTCCAAGATATGTTGTGTTCTTGTTGTTGTACAATGTATACTGAGCTGCGGCCCAAAGAGTTGAATCGTGTATTGCGTTCATAAGAGTTGCGTAGTGTAGGCAGCTAACTTGTATTTAAGTTTATCATTGTTATCACTCTTTATGCTTACAATGTAAATTGACTCTTTGCAGGTCAATGGGAAAATTCTGTGCTGGCTCTGTACCTGCGCCTATAAGCGTGCTTTGTTGAAGGCCCAGCAGGAAGGTCGAATATCCATGTCCAAGAAGCGACCGCATGAGAAGTCATCTTCGTCGTCGGCGCATCGAGACAGCTCCTCAGCGTCGGCCAAGAAGCCAACACGCGGCGGTGAAATTGGCAAAAATACTGGCAACAATAATGCTGGCGGTGTTACAGCTGTCAGTGGTGCTGGACTCGATATGCCGGATAAAATATCACGCGGTAATGGCGGCGGGAATGGCACAATTGCAGCACCAGCTGCCATCAATGTGGACACAAACTCGTCAGATCATGTGGTTGCCATTACATATCTAAAGGAGCGCATTGCCAGTCTGGAGAAGCGTTTGAATCAAAAAGACAAGGAGCTGCTGGAGAAGGACAAGCAGGTAAGTCCATATAGCGTCACATTAATGCTATCGAAGGAACATAGTTAACACAATTTATATTGCAGTTGACAGAGCTGAAGGGCAAAAACTTTGAGAAGGAGAACGATATGCGCAACAGACTGAAGGAAGTCGAACGTCTGCATGATATGAAAGTGGATAACTTGAATCGCAAGGTCGCCAGTCTGCTCAAAGAATTGGCTGCCATGAAGAAGAGCAACAACAACAAACAGAAGGGCGGCACCGCCTCCAAAGCTGAAAAGGAATCGATAAAACGTGAAAATCTATCGCCCAAAGAAGAAATCGTTGCGGCTGCTGCCGCCTCCGCTACTGCTGCTGCAGTTGCGTCGGAGAAGCAAGCGAGCAAACGAGTTGAGCCCGAACGAGATCTGGACAAGGATGAAAAGAGTCGCGATCGGGACGAGGAACGCAGCAGTGAGCAGGATCGCGGCAGCGTACACTCTCGCTCCGGTTCTAGCAGTCCATCCTCGAACTGAAAAGCGCGCGCAACACATTCAACAAAAACCCCAACGAGCATCATCGACACATACATATACACTCACTCGAGGGCACAATTCAATTCATTCTGATTCAGATTGTGATGCGTATTTGTTGTAATTTTGAATTTTAGTTTGTCGCTATACTGATATATAGATCTTTTTTATATTACTATTACTTTCTTTACTTGTAACATAATTTTTACAAAATATTGTTTCATACCATGTCTCGCCACATTTCCCCAACAATCCCCCCCACCCCCCACTACTCTAAAAAAAACAAAAAAAAATGTTCTCATTTGTTTCTGTACTGCGCGCTTTCATTGCATGTAATCATCGATTTAGAAAATGTAATAATATATAGGCTCAACTTAATAAATTTTCTTTAGTTTAATTCTTCTTCGCCAAGATGAAACACATAAAAAAAGGAACGAAAACGAAAGCATTGTTTAAAATACTTAAGAATATATACATGTTGGGAACACGAAAAAAACATATTAAAATACCATCTTTTATTTAATTCGATCTTTAACAATATATTGTATGTAATAATGATTAGATATTTATCGCAGTACGATTAGTGCGGCATTGGTTTATGTCCGTCCACATAGAAATTGCGCGTTGCCTTCGGCAGTTCCAGTTCCATGCCTTCCATGCTCTTGTCCAACACAATTTGACAGCCAAGGCGGGAATTTTCGCGCAGAAACGGCGCCATGTCCAGCAGGTCATCTTCCTTTTCGTCTGCTTCATTGAGCGTTTCGAGATATTTGTTTTGCACGTACACATGGCACGTGGTGCACGCTAAGGAAGCCTCGCAGGCGCCTTCCATTTCGATGCCATGCCTGTGGGCCAGATAAAGTACATTATCACCCACTTTGCCCTGCACTGTGGTGCGCTTGCCGTCTTTGTCCACGTACGTTATGTTGACACTACAATGAGGAATATCCAAATATATTGAAATCGATCACATTTCTGTTAAAACTACGCACATTTCATCCGGTGATTTGGGATCTTGCCATTCGTATTCTCCATGACGCAGAACTGAAAGTTGATAATTTCATAATATGAGGAAGCCATTTCCTAGTGACATCGGCACCCGGCTCCTGCTTGTGATACTTACGGCTTGTTGTGTGCAATGCTTTGCCGACTGTATTAACTGGTGATTTAAAAACCCGCTTGGAAATTATTTGATAGGAATTACGCGACTGGCGCAAAAGTAAACAAAACATTTTTTAAGGTTACAAACTAGAGGTGGGCAATGATTTGGTGTACCATAGATGCACCAGCAGCCACCTAGCATTTTAAATGCATTATGCTTAAATATAAAATTCAGCATATACTGGTTTTAATGAAGACAATATTTGTATTCAAATATCATATTTAGTAATCATTAAACATTGTCATTTGAATTTTCTGACATTTGTGCAGTGACTGCTTCAATTTATGACAGTATTCCACTATCGTTCATCACTGACTTAGCTTGCTGCAACTGTTTATCGCAGTTAGTTATCAAACTTATCGATTATAAGGCGCGTATTCAAAATTTGAAATCATTTACGCATGCTCGTAAAAATTGATAATTTATATAGAGATTTGAAAATAGCTTTATTAATACTGATTATTTTGGTTACTTTGAATAATTACATATAAAAGAATTAATATTTTAAACACTAAAATGAATTATTAAAATGGGTCGTGCATAATTTTTAGTTGCTTGCTAGCGTGCTATGACAATGAGAGTCTTGGTAAATCACTTGGCTGCTGCTGCTGCTAACTCAACTATTCTTGAGTCTTGAGTCCGATTACTTGGCGGCTTCTCCATCGGCCTGCTCCTTGTGTCCATTATTCTTTGCCTGCACAAATAAATCGGACGGACCCACATGCTTAATGGGTATTATACGCTCCTCGGCATTCTCCGGTGCAACCAATGGCGGCACAGTGATGGAGAGAACGCCTTCATCAGTCAATGTCGAGGAAATCGCATCGGCATTGTACTCCTTGGGCAAGGGATAGCGACGCACAAAGTGCCGCGAGACATGACCATGCTCATCCTCTCGCTCCTCATGCTTGCCCTCGACCACGATGCAATCGTTGACCAGCTTGACGCTTAGCTCGCCCGGGTCGAACAGTCCCACATCGAGATTGACCTCAAAGTTACCCTTCTGCTTGACCACAGCACTGGCGCCCAGCCCATCGCGATGCTTATTGGCCACCAGCTGATGGGCATGTGCTCCCATGCGAGCAATCATTCCAAGCGTGTGCAAATCCATGGAATCGTGATGACGTGAGTGTAAGCGACGATAGAGACGATTGGGAAACATATCGTGGCCATAGTATATGGAATCCGGCGAGTCCAGATTGAGCACAAATGGAATGTCTGGCATTTTCCTTCTTCACTGCAAAAAGTTTCTATTGATTGAGCTAGAGTTCCGGATCTGTGTATCTGGTGCAAGTTCACTGAACCTGACGGCGACTTCTGCCGACCTGTTTTTCAATTGCCGAATAGAGGGTTGATTTGCCAGCGGGTGTGAAGGAGGCGTAAAGAAATTGCAGCTATACCACTCAAGCACAATTTAACACAAAAGTCACGACGTAAATGCAAAGGTGATGTCTCCATGGGTGACTTTTATACTCCGGCTCTATGGCAAAAGCTCGGGCAAGTTGAGCTTTTTTCTGGAGCGACAATTGGGAAGTTTCTGGAGCAAGTGTAAAGTTGTGCATGCTATGGATGTGATGTGCTGCTGAATATGGGGTAATTACCTGTTAACACTGAGCATTCACTCCAAACTTAAATGAAAACAAAGCTCGATTTAACACGGTGAAATTTTGGTAAAGCCAACAGTAAATACTTAGCCTTTGAATTTAAATTATAATAGTTAAAATTAAATTCAAAATCACATTGAACTAACTAAAATTCATAACGAACTAGAAGAGTTCGACTAATTGTTTAACCTTAATTTATAATTTAATTTTGGTAAAAATATATGTAGGTCTATTGAAAAAAAGCGAAGTGCTTGCTTTAAATTTTTAAACTTTTCCAATGATTATTGCTTTCCGACAGAACAGCTGGAAAGTTCGTGGGGCAAGTGCAAACTTTGGTAATCTTGAAGTTGCGAGGCTGCGAACTTGGAGCTTTTGGAGCGAAATAACGAGAACTCAAAACCGCAGACATTTGCGCGCTCGAAATCGAATTCGATACGTTTTAAATATAAATAAATAAACATTATTGGTTGGTTGGTGTCTGGAAGACGCTCAATACCAAACAGTTAAACAGTTAACGTACGCGTTTGCATTGAAAAATTCGCTGCCAATTCTAAGCCGAACTGAAATCCGATGAGTCGCTGGCGCCGCCGTCGCCAATTAGCGCCGACAGCGCGATACCACAAAGCGACAAAGACAACAGCAGCAACAGCGACGACGACGACTAACTAACAACAGCAAAACGGCAACAGGTCGGGTTTGTAGTGCGATGCCTAATCTCAAAAATAATACAGTGCTAAAGCTACGCTGCGGTTGCTTTGTTGTACATACAGTATTTTTGCTAAACCGGCAACGACGCTGACTTTGACGCTGACGGCTCTGTCGATATCGACGTCACCGCTGACGTTGCTGTGCTTGGCTTGTGCACAATAAATGCCAGTGCTGGAGTAAGCAGTAGACTCAGTGATCTAGCAACACGCAAACCAAGTGAAAGCCCAATTTTATTGGAGATTTCTAAAATTTTTGGAGTTCGTATTTTCATTTGACAGAACTCAAAATGGCCACCTATGAGCAAGTGAAAGATGTGCCCAATCATCCAGAGATTTATTTGATTGATGTACGCAACAAGGACGAACTCGCAGCCACTGGCATAATTCCGGCCAGTCTCAACATTCCCTGTTTGTATTCCCCACTCTGACTACATATAACCGGAATAGCATGTATAGCATATAACCAGTTCATACATTAACTTTATGTTTTTAGTGCCCGATTTGGCTGTCGCATTAAAGTCGAGCGTTGAGGATTTCAAGCAGAAATATGGTCGTGAAAAGCCTGGAAAAAATACTGACATCATTTTCACTTGCCGCTCGGGCAAGCGTGCTAAAGAGGCCGAGACAATAGCGAAGACTCTGGGATTTACCAAGTGAGCGTTCTCTTCTTCTGTTTGCGAAGATCAGCTGATTTTTAATATTTACACATATCTTATCACCTGTTCCATCTTGCGCAGATTACGTGTCTACAGTGGCTCCTGGTTGGAATGGGCTGAGAAGCAAGGCCTGCCCAAGTAAGATCGAAGGCAATCGGAAAACATCTGCCTGCACATGCTCATCTTTGGCTCATAGTTTAAACTATATCTTTATTTAAATTCTGAAAATGTATGCTCTTTAGATTTACGCACTAACTTTACAATCAAATTTATGGTTTCGGATTAAATTGGTTAAATTGTACGCTACATTGTATTTACTGCTTCAATCACAACACATGCATGATTAGTGGTGAAATTTGGCAGTTACACAAACAGACTTGCCATGCATATGTGTGTGTTTAGATAAGCTGACCAAACTCAAGCAAAAAATAATTATTTGCGGTATCTTTTGTGCCACCTTACGCTATTATTATGCCATGGCGTAACGTAAGTAAATACACAACTCATACAACTCTCTCCCACTCTTTGCGTTTTCTACTACTCGCTCTCCCGCTACTCTCTCTCTCTTTCTTGCAGCTACGCTCTTGTTTTGTTTTGTTTTGACCTACCTCAATCTTCACAAGTGCTTCAAATGCAGCTATAGTTGAAAATAATCGACATTTCGATTGTTATCGAAAATGCCAGAGCATATAAGCGAAGTTTGTTTGTTAGGTAGCCAGTGACCGGTGACATTTTCAAAGGCGACGCAGAGAATTACATCAGCTGTTGCCGGGTGTCGAGAGAGCGCCAGAAAGTTCTCCGCCAACGAACAGCGCACACGATGCGTCGTATAAATAGCAGCCGAGCACACGCTCCGCTCACATTTCGCAATAGTCGATCAAAGCAAGTGGAGCGCCATCCGTTAGGTCTATAAATTACTAAGTTGAAAATTTCATCCAAGCACCTGTTGGGACTTAAGAAAATGCGTTCGCTGCCCATGTTTTTACGTTTGGCCGAGGAGATGTCGCGATTGCCGCGTGTGGCGCCCTTCCAATCACCGTTTCAGACACTCTTCCACGAAATACCACTGTGGTCAGCAGCTGCAGCGCCACGCAACTGGAAGCAGATCGCACGCTGGCAGGAGCAGGAGTTTGCGCCGCCGGCCACAGTAGGTAAGCAGGGCTACCAGGTCAGTCTGGATGTGAGTATCTACAAGCCTAACGAGCTGAGTGTCAAGACTGTGGGGAACAGCGTCATTATCGAAGGCAAATCGGAACAGGAAGATGAATTGGGTGGCTACAGCTCTCGTCAATTCCTGCGCCGCTTTGTGCTGCCCAAGAGCTACGATGCGGAGCAGCTGACGACCAGTTTGAGCAGCGATGGCGTGCTAACCATCAATGTACCCAATCCACCAGCTGTCGAAAAGGAGGCGCTCAAGGAGCGCTTAGTGCCCATTCAACAGACGGGTATTGCGGAGGACAACATCAAGGCGAATCCCCCCAAGGAGGAGAAGGAGGAGTAGTGAAGTAGAAAATAGTGTTCCCAATCCCAATTCGTTTATAACTTAGAGTAGCTACAAATCCAAAGTCTGTCAAATTATCAATAAACACAAGAAAAATACAATTGCGTCTAGTCGACTGTGGGACACCCGGCAAGAGCTGCCAGATGTTACCTGGTATATAGCTTATCGGGTATGGATTATGGGCTCGAGACTATTGACGATGTGGCGTAAATTTAAGAGTTTTATGTTCGAATGCCTTATCTTATAAAATTCCAAATTTAACTTACCACATAAGAATTGATCACAGAGCTCATTAGACATTATCATGGTCCTATATTCTTAATCTGTCTTAGATCCAGGACGGACAGATAGATAGTTTTGGCTATATAGTTTGCCTTCCACCCGTTACGATCTGGTCCTAAATTTGAATATACCTCTCGATTTAATGGGTGTGCATTAGAAATCATAAACAAATGCTATACATCTACTTTCGGTTGGCATTTGCCACTTGCACTTGCTTTGGCGTCTGCTCCCGCAGTCACTGCTCCTTCTCCTTCACTTTTGGCTCTTCTATGCGTTGCTTCTAGTTTGTTGCTTCCTCCTCCAACAACTGCCTTCTTCTTCGTCTCCCATACTCTCCCCTTGATGACGTCCACTTGACTCGCGTCCAACATTGTGCTTGCATCTTGTTTGGCGACCTTCGCGCATCGAGCAAATGAATCATCCATGCCATCCACTTTGCCCAACCCCATCCGCATCCGACACGATGCGACACGAGTCGAGGCCAATTGCTCGTTCGTCGTCGTTGCTTGATCGCCGCCTATAAAAGCGCTGACGGCGCCGTTGACAATTTTTATAAGCATCTTGGACGCGCGTTGTGATCTGGTGATCTTGTGATGGCTTTGGTGCCGACTACATCGTATCGTGATCTTGCCCGGGAATTGGATCGTCCGCGACCACTTTATCGGCCGCCCTATGACTTCCAATTGTATCCCTATCTCTGGGACGATCCACGCGTCTGGTGGCCAAGCAGTAACTCGTTGAATAGTCGCGATTATCTGCGTCCCTTGGATGAGCTGGTGACGCGTCGTGTGCGCAATCAGTTGATACAATCGACGCCCTACGATTGGGCGTATCCCATGCGCTGGGACAACTACTATGCCGGAGAGCGTGTGCATGCCGATGAGAAGGGATTCCGCATCGATATCGATGTGCGTCAATTTCGCCCGCATGAAATTGTGGTCAAGACCAACGATGACTACGTGATGGTCGAGGGTAATCATGACAAGCGCAACGAGGGCGCCCAGGGCTACGTAGAGCGCCACTTTGTGCGCAAGTACCTGCTGCCACGGGGTTACAATGCCAACGAGGTCATTTCGGACATCTCCACGGATGGAATCCTAACCATTAAGGCGCCGCCACCGCCGCCAGCCAAGTACTACAGTCCTGGGGAGCGGTTGGTGCGGGTGCATGAAACGGGCAAGCTGGCGTTGCCCTGGAAATAGTGCCATCTCTATCTAAATCCTCCCTCAAGGTGAACTATTTTTGGCGCAGCGAGCCGCATTGCAAATTAGTTTTAAATAAGCAAAAAAGAAAAAATACAAGTATATATGTGAGCACTGGCAAGAACAACATTAAATGCGCAATTAACAGTTAGAAGCAGATGCAGTGTGTCCCTACAGCTGTGTGGCCGCGTCATGGCTCAAAAAATATACTAAAGCAGTGTGAATTATTGAATATGAAATTTGCTCAACTTAATATACTAACAATAAAAACCAAAAAAATTGAAATAATTAAACTTTTCGTATATATAAACTTGTGCATGTATAGGATAAGTATTCATGATTGCATGATTTACAGAATAGCAGTGCCAATTGCTACAGCCAAATTTATAAGGTGCACTTCAGAATTATAAGACAACGTCCAATTTTTTTTCTAAGTGTAGAAATACAAATGATTACCCATTGGTGTAATGTAAAATCTCCTTAACTGGCACAAGATAATATTCCAAATGCTGGAAATTGTTCTTAATTACAAATTTCTTGTCTAAGAAGGTCTTTATATTTTTACAGAAGGTTTCGGCGAAGTGCACAAAATACCAAAAAGCACATAACGAACCAACTTTTGCTATTCTTGTCTGCATTGTGAAATAAAAACCTTTTGCATATTCTTTTTGTATGTTATATTTAGTCTTTTACTCAATAAATACAACGGGGAATGAGGTGAATAGTTGATGAAGTTGCTGAAACTGAGTGTATTTCAGCTACTTGGTGCCATTGGTGAGCTTCTCGTCGGGCTTCGACTCCGCGGTATTCGGCTTCACATTGAGGTGAGCTGGTCCCACTTGCTGGATTTGAATATGACGCGCCTTCGACTTGTCCTCGATGGCCTGTGGCTTGGGCACGTTAACGGTGAGCACGCCGTCTGAGGACAACGAGGACATCACCTTATCGGCCTCGTATCCCTCGGGCATCGCATAACGACGCACAAAGTGGCGGGAGATGTAGCCATGATCGTCCTCACGCTCCTCGTGCTTGCCCTCAACCATAATGCAGTTGTTGACCACCTTGACGGTCAGCTCATTGGGACTGAACTGTGTGACATCCATGCACACCTGGAAGCCATCCTTGCCCACTTGCGAGATGGGCATATGCCAGGCATCTGTAGCTGCTGCTCCGGGGTGCTTGAGCATGTCGCGCTTTTGACGACTTGCCATCATCATCTTGTTGCTGTGGTTCGCGGGTGAAGTGGGGCAGCCAGGATGTGCGCATTGCCAGGGATTCATCAGCAGCGATGGCGATGTGGTCCACGATTGCAGCTGGCGGGGATGCATGCCCATGCCAAAATCGTAGATGGGCTGGCGAGTGCCCTGGAGAGCGTCCATCAACGAGAGCATATGAGACATCGACATCTTTGATTTTTACTTTTCTTATTTAAGTTAACAGTTTAAGATTATTTTTTTCCGTTCGCACTGCGAAAGTTCTATTCAAACACACAACTGTTTAACAACTGTAACAGCAGCCACCTCGGCGTCAACTTTTTATAGCCCTCGGAAGGGCTAAAGTGCATTGCAATGCATGAGTGTGTGTGTGCGAGTGTGACATTTCTAGAAACTTCGCGCCTTTTCTAGTATGTAAGCGGGAGCAACATAGATTGCAACGGCGCACTTGCCGGTTTGCATTTGTGTGAACGTCATGTGTATTTGTGTGTGTGAACTAGAAAGAGCGTTGCGCTAGCCTGCGAAGAAAAAAGAGCGTCAAAGTTCTGGCAAACACAATTAAGTAGCAACACACAGGACCATACTCTTTGAATTCTTTATTTACTTGTAAGTTTGTTAAGTACATAATGTGCTTAATGTTTACTGAATACTTGTAGTTGTAATTGTTTCACACTTGTATGTAGGAAATCATAATTTCATATCATAGTATTATCTCTCCTTTCTTCCTTTGCTCGCGAACTTTTTCGCTGTCATTTTCTGGTTTTGTTTTTGTTGTATTTGCAAATTTTGTGTGGAATAAAACACAAAAAACATTTAGAGCATAAAACGCGCAATTTCTCTTAATTTTTTTTACGTTTGCTATGTATGTATGTAGTTCTCTTTAGTTCAGTCTCTCTTAATTCATTTGGCCGCGGCCGTAGCCAGAGTAGGCTGCTCTTCAGCCTTACCGCCGGTAGCGGCTCCATTCTCATTGTTGGCCTGATTCTTGGCCAATAATATGGCCGCGTCCACGGCCGCAATCTCCTCGGCGCCCTTGACGCTCTTCTCCAGCTGCTGCGGCGGCTCTTTTGGCGGCTGCTCAACTGCTGTTACCATTTCTGTTTTGGCTTTCTTGGCGGCCGGCATATCGTCCTCCTCCTCCTGCTGCTGCTCCTCCTTCTTCTCGGAGTTGGTCGAATTGCCATTAGCATTAACATCTTCGGGTTTCGTTTCGCTGCTGACGGCGACGGTGGCGGCGGCAGCGGCGGCTTCTTTGACGTCCTCTTTGGCGGCGCTGGTGGCGACGGCAGCAGTGGAGCTGGCAGCTTCGGCGATGTCCACTTCCTCTATCATAGACTTTGACTGGGGCTGCGGTTCGCCATTGTTGGCACTGGAATTGGCATTGGCATTGGCAATGGAAGTAGTAGTAGTTGAAGTGTTGGAAGTTTGCTCAACGGGCTCAGTCTCTTTCTCTTTTGTTTTTGCATTTGCAGTTTCCTCTGCAGTCGCAGTCGCAGTCGTCGTCGCGGTCGAAGTAGTCTCAGCTGCGTTGGCGTTGGCGTTGGCTTCGACGCTGACGTTTACATCGTTGGCCTCTTCGACAGGGGCCGCCGCTGTTGTCTCGACATTACCATTGCGCTCTACGGCGCACTTCGGCTCGCTCCTCTTCAGCTCATTGCTGTTGTTGTTGTTGTTCGAGCTGTTGCTCTTCGACTCGCTGTTGTTCAAGTTGCTCTTCGGCTCGCTGCTGGTGTCGTTATTGTTGTTGTTGAGCGCAGCAGCCACTGCAGCTGTTTTTGGGGTTGACTGCGCCTCAGCTTCGTTTGCTGCTTTTGGCGTCGACAACAACTGCACATCCTTCGGTTGCGGCTGCGGCTGTGGCTGCGGCTGCGGCTGCGACTGCGACTGAGGCTGCGATTGCTGCTGTATGTCGACAATGCGTTCCACGCGCTCTTCACCCAGCTTGGGAGCGGGCGGTGGCGGGGGAGGCGCCCGAACAGTGAGTATGCCGTCCGAAGAGAGCGTGGAATGAACGTCGGCCGGATCGAAGCCCTTGGGCAGCAGATATTTGCGTATAAAGTGACGCGAGATGACACCATGTCCATCCTCCTTCTCGTCGTGCTGCCCCTCGACCACTATGCAGTTGTCGATGGTCTTCACGCTGAGCTCGTGCGCTGCGAACTGCTTCACGTTCATGCTCACCTGGAAGCCATGACGGTTGACCACCGAGAAGGCGGACGTTGAGTTCGTCGATGATTTCATAGCTGCTCCCCCAACGCCGGCGGTAGCGGCGGCTGCTGAAGCTGGCGCAGTCGATGTTGTTGTTGCTGCTGTGGAGTTGGAGGCGGTGGCGGGGTTGACCTTGTCGGCCAGCTCTTTTTCCAGCTCCAGCAGCGACTTATTGCAGCAGACGGTCTTGGCACCGGCCACACGGCCATAGGGATGATGGCGATGCCCCCCCATGCCGACGCCGAGCGCACTCTTGATGGGCACCCAGAGCAGCGATGTGGCCGCCGCTGGTGGGGAGTGGCCGAGACGTGCGCCACCAGCCACACGACGATTACCAGCAGTTGACGGCGACAGCTGTGCTGACTGTGTTGCTGTGGTGCTGGCTGCCAGGTGCTCCAGGGGATACATACCGAAGCCACCCCCTACATCGTCCAGCATGTCCAGGCCGAGATTAAGCTGGCGCTGCACGTTGAAGTCGTGCAACTCCTCCGCCAGATCGAGTATGAACGGTATCAATGACATTCTGGTTTGATTCTTTCTTTCACTTTTAGCCAACACACAAACACACACACTGGACAGACACTAAACTGGACACTGGACTTGACTTGGAGTTGGAACACTTTCTAAAGAAGGAAACACGTCGCGTTGCGATGCGCTGCGTTGCGTGGCGATCCGTTGCGGCTTCTAACTGGATGGCGTTTGAGGGCTTATTGCTGAATGTTCAAGCTTTTAAACGACTGTGCAGCGCTGAATGGAAAGCGTTTTGCCTGCCCTGGAAGGCAAGTGTGTGGAAGTGCCTGGATGTGGAAGCAGCTCGACTCTCACTCTCTCTCCCTCTCTCTTCCTCACTCGCTCTATCGCTCTCACGCCTATGAAAAGCCAAGTGAGGCTGCGATTGCAATAATCTTTGTTTATTTGCACAGTTTGCATTCTTTTTTGTTCTTATTATTTTTTTGTTGGTTGGTTTGAAAAAAATCAATAGCCACAATAGCCAACTGGCGACGACAGCGCAAAGGAAATAAGATCCCAAAGCATATACAAAATACTAATAAACATAGAAATATACATACATATATGTACATAAGTACTTATAAGTGCTTGTTGGTAGACATTTGCAGCTTTGCCACTTTTGTCAGCTACTCTTTTTTCATGCGCTCTGTTGGCAATTTTCCGGTTGGCAGAACAAAGAAAGTATTCCAGGCAAAACCGGCAAACTCAAAAAAAAAAACAACAACGAAACCGGCTCCAGCCTCGCGACCTACGCCTTTTTGCCTCACTCAGCCCAGACAATGCACGCACATACACACACATACATACATATCTATTTATATGTACATGCTCGAATTAAAGCACACACATACATACATTGTCAAAACACATACGACTCGGCAGCGTCGCATGTAAATGTTGCAGCTGAATTCCCAGCTCTCAGCCGGCAAAAACAGCTAAAACAGCTGAGAGCGACAGCAACAAACAGCAACAACAACAACGCGTCCAGTGCCGGCAACTACAACAACAGCTGGTTCTGACTGCGTCTCTCTAGTTTTGCGTGTGCTTGTGTGAGCGTCTGGAAGGTCGACCGGCTGCGGCTACGGCGACAGCGACAGCGACAATTTCGCCAATGATAACAATAAAGCTGCAGAGCAGGATGGCTGCTGGCGCAGTTAGCAGCAGCAGCAGCAGCCGCGAAACATGCGGAATGTCGACGTCGCCCGTTGGATGGCGTTGTAGCGTAGTGTGTACATGTGAGCAGCCAATTGCAACTGTGTGCAGTCAGCACAAAAGCAGCGGTGGTGGGTGAGCCGCTGCCGCCTTGTGTACACATCAAATCGAAGTGCATGGAAGTACTAGTATGTGTGTATAATCATCGTTGGCCAGACGAGTGGCAGACAACCGTTTGGAGACTTTTGCAATGCGATTGACTAGGGACGGGCTGCAGCACGAAGCATACGAATGTGTATGTTAATGAATGCACACACTTGTAAGCACATACATACATGTATGTATGTATGTATGTACATGCAGACGTATATGTACCCACATTTGTGCATGTGTGTGTGTGCAGTTTTGCAGAGAGCATAGTCTGGAAGTGGTGAAGCAAAATGAGATTACAAATGTAAGAGCTGCGGATTTAAATGCAGAGTTGCATACATGTACCATTGTGTACATATGTATGTATGTATGTGTGTATTCTACGTAGTACGTAGTACAAGTGTATAGATGTACATGTTTGTAGAACGGTTTGCAATAAGAAAGTAAATGCATATTCAAATATATACAAACATATATGTATATATGTATATTTTATACAAATACATTGATACCGTACTATATAATACATATGAAGCTGCGTAAGTACAAACGCTTGTTCACACATATACATATGTAACTGCATATGTAATGAAGACGTATATGTACCCACATTTGTACATGTGTGTGTGTGCAGTTTTGCAGATAGCAACTCCACAAATGTCGTTTTAACGCAGACCGTGTAGAATTACACTTGAATGTGTACGAATTCAACACGAACATACATATGTACATACTTATTGTACATACATGCATCCTTTAAGACATACATATGTATGTGCAATAAGACAACAAAATGGGTGGACAATCAGAAAATTTAACAAACTACACTTTGAAGGGCGCAAAAATAAAATTCGAATATACATATACATATTTATGTTTATTTTATTTGTATAATGTACTCAGTTGTTCTTAGACATAATGACATATGTATGTATGTACACATATTAATTTATATTGTGACATTTTTATATTTTTCAAGGAGCTAAACTAACATTATTATCAGCAACAAGAATAAAATGTATTTCAAGTCATTGCAAAATATGTACTTGGTTGAACAAGAAAATTGTCAGTTTATATGTATGTACTTATATATCAGTGCATATACCCATATACATACATGTATGTATTTGTACGTGTAAAACTACACCTATAAGCGAAGGATTATTACATGTCTTTTACGTAATACAATATTGCTACAAACATAGGACATACATGCATATACAGATTTACATATATTAAGACAGGACTTAGGTAAGAATATGTAATATACATACAAACTATGCAAATAATTACTTAACAAGTCGTTTATACACCACAGTGGTTCAGTGGTAAATTTCTTTGCCGTGAATTGACTGACTTTATTGCCGAATGAAAGTGTTTATTTACTATTTATATCATTTGTGAAGCTTTATTGATTGAGTCTTTATTAAAGTTCTGGAAGAATACGTAATTAATGTACAAATGTGGATTACATCGAATATCTCATTAACTTAAATACACAGTATTAAATCGTAGATTAACTGCCCGAAGCTCGTAGAACATTCTTGCTTTATCTTCGGCTCGCTCTCTTTCTCTCTGTTATCGTATTCACGATGCGTAATTGTAACTGTAATTTGTGTGCTCATCTGTCACACTCTCGCTTTCTTTCAATGCTAGAGATTGTTGCGTATAAAATATTGTACATAATGCAATACATAAAATGCATGTATACGTTGATTTTCTATGTACATTTTTCGAGCTGATTCCAGAACATTTCGCGCACAACATTTTCTACCCGAAAGAAGAGCCAGAAGTTTCTCTGTTCCTTTGCCATCTTCCGTCTCCCTCAGACAAGCAGCGCACGACGTCGAAATCAGCCGACGAAGCCGCGAGCTATAAATAGCTGGCGTTGCGTTCGCTCGTCATCAGTTCGATACGCAAAGCCGAAGCAACAACAAGTCGCTCGTCAAGGAGTTTTTTGAAGAAAACACAAATAATCAGCAATCTTTTTTGAAGGCGATATAAACATATAATTTTCGATAACATGGCCAATCTTCCATTACTGCTCAGCCTGGCTGATGATTTGAATCGCATGTCGGTCGCTCCATTCTATGAGACTCCGTGCTGCTGGCGCCGCCAACAGCGTAATCCTTACTTGGCTTTGGCCGCACATCCTTTGGAGCAACAGCTGAAGCAGCTGGAGAAGCAGCCCGCCGCCTGTAAAGTGGGCAAGGATGGCTTCCAGGTCTGCATGGATGTGGCGCAGTTCAAGCCCAGCGAACTCAATGTCAAGGTGGTGGACAACTCCATCGTGGTCGAGGGCAAGCACGAGGAGCGCGAGGACGATCACGGCTACATCACACGCCACTTTGTGCGCCGCTATGCGTTGCCCGATGGCTATGAGGCCGACAAGGTGGCCTCCACGCTCTCCTCGGATGGAGTACTCACTGTGAATGTGCCAAAACCATTGGCCATCGAGGATAAGGGCAGCGAGCGCGTTGTTCAGATCCAGCAAGTGGGCCCCGCTCATCTCAATGTGAAGCACAACGCCAAGGAGGCGGTTGAGGAATGAACATCTCAGATCATCATCCAGTCATACATAAAACATACTATTATTAATTATAATAATCAAAGTCAATGTCTGTTTTAAAAATATATACATATACATATATATAAATCATACATTAAATAATGATTCATAGTAGAACTAGCACATATATCATTTTCAACAAACATTGTAACATTGAAATGGTAACATAGAAAATTACACTGAGTCATAATAGTATTAGCACACCTATCTGAAAGAAAGTCGATTACATCAAATATATTGATACTGTGTAACTGCATTTACTTTTGTGAAATTATGAAAATAATAAATGAAAAATATAATATAAAAGTATTCTTATTGTGCACATATGTACATGGGACCAGGGCTGCAGCACTGCAATACAGAAACTACACATGCACATACATATAATGTATGTACATATATGCATAGGTACCTAGTGTATATCTGCATACTTTTTTGCAACTTTTTCATCTTTGTATGCAGCAGCGAAATGTTTGCTGCAAGGAGAGCAGGCAAAAATCAGTCCGTGTCTGAGGCTGTGTTTGCCATGTACCGCACATACTAATACATACACACAGAGAACACTTTTGCACTTGGGCAATAAATATAAAGAATGACACAAAAGAAAACAATAACAAACCGGCTGGGCAAACAGAGATAGCACGAGTTCAATGCACTTGCAAAACAGTCAAAGTGGCGCTCTCTCGCTTGCAGGGGCTGCGCTTTTCTCTCGCTTTCTGTCCCTTAGATTTAACACATTAGCATTTCACACAATTTACGGCAGCAAAACGACGAGAATATAAATATATTGCTACCTGGAATTTGTAAACATTTAAACATAGCTATTTACAAATGTACATAGGCATTTAAAAATTTCAAGAAATTGCAAGAACTTTCTGTCTGTGTGTGAAACATCGAGAAAGCGAGAGCAAACAAACAAAAAAGGTTTATTCGGCTCACTCACACACACTGACGGCAGAAAGAGAGCATCGTTGCAAAAGAGCGGAACAGCAGCAACAAGCGGTCGCCCTTTGGCGTCGGTATAAAAGCGTGCGCCGTCGCCGCCGCCGCCAGAATTGAATTTGAAGCGCCGTCGTGAACGTATCTGCAGAGCAGAAAAAGTGAAAAAATAAAATACATAGCAATTACATTATATACAAGCAGCAAACATGTCGATTGTTCCACTGTTGAGTTTGGCACGCGATCTTGATAGCGCCTACAGCGACTGGGATCATATGCTGGACGATGACTTCGGCTTCGGGGTGCACGCTCACGAATTGTTCCACCGTCCGCGTCTGATGCTCCCGCATCATGTGTCATCGCATCGTCGTCGTCCCCACTTCATGCCCTATGAGCGCAGCCATCACCATCAGCTGGTGCCAGCGTCGCGTCGTCGTTCATCGGGCGGCCAGAATGCGCTGTTGCCCATCATTGGCAAGGATGGCTTCCAGGTGTGCATGGATGTGGCCCAGTTCAAGCCCAGTGAACTCAGCGTCAAAGTGGTCGACAAGACCATCATTGTGGAAGGCAAGCATGAGGAGCGTGAGGATGGCCACGGCATGATCCAGCGGCACTTTGTGCGCAAGTACACGCTGCCCAAGGAGTACGATGGCAACGAAGTCATCTCCACCGTCTCCTCGGATGGTGTGCTCACGTTGAAGGCGCCGCCGCCGCCAGACAAGGAGCAGGCGAAGCAGGAGCGCATCGTGCAAATCCAGCAAACTGGTCCGGCTCATTTGAGTGTTAAGGCGCCAGAGGGCGCTGCTGCCGTGGCTGATGGCAAAGGAAAGAACGAGAACGGAGCGAGCGAGAAGATGGAGACCGGAAAGTAGGCGAAGTTGAGCGAGAGCGAGAATGGCAAAGCGAATTAAAGATGGCGAGCGATAGCAGACGGAACGGATTAAAAGCTGCGCTGCTCGCAGGAGAGTTCAAGACTAAAAACCACACACACACACAAAATAAACACAACACACACAATGAAACACTTGAACATCGCTCATTACATCGCATGAGAAAAACAAGAAGAGAATATTTATCTCACACTTAATTTTAAAGCCTGCATCAATTAAAATAATGTAAGATTTTTTTCCAGTGTGCGTAGCCTAAGAATATGTATTTTGAAAATACGATCGCATGTGTATTATTATTAAATATGTACCACAACACGAATGTAACTTGTATTTGAATGTAATTTGCATTTATACTGTGAGAATCCAATAAAGCTACATGTAGAACTGAATTTAATTGCAATCATTCCAAAAAAAGAAGTCTTTCAGCAACTAACATAATTTGCATACAATATAATATAGTCCAATTATGCCGCCATGCGTTAAAATGTATATTTTATGCATATTCGAAAATTGTGTATACATTTTTGCAAAGGCAAAAGGAACAACAGGCCAAAAAAATGCGTTTAAAATTGTTTGCGGTGTTTGCCATCTCTGCGTTTCTCGTACGCACACATACAAATACGCTTGAAAGCTCTCTTAAGCTTGCCGCTATTTGCAATCACACACACTACGGAGAGTTCTAGATGCTTCTGGCTCTTCATAATTACCTGTCTCTCATCTTTTTTTTGCGATGTTTTTAACACATCGCAGTAGTCTCTGGATATTTCTGGAAGAGAGCTCGTTCTGCTATAAAAGCAGCTGCTCCAATTTGTTTTGGTTCAGTTGAAAAGCTAAGCGGGTAAGGGAAACACCATCTTTAAGCGGTAAAAGCAATTTAAAAGTAACGTAAATTTTAAAAAATAAAGTTCTTTCAAAGTTTTTTTGTTTGAAGTTAAAAGAAAGAAAGAAAAAATTAAGATATGTCGCTGTATTTGACTGATGATCCGGAGGATACGTATAGTTACCTGTACACAGGACGTCCAGGGATATTGCATCCCAACTGGACTCGCTCATATGCCTGGGGTTATATGCCGGATCTCTATCGCAGCAAGCAGTGCATGAGGCAGAGCAATGGTGCGGCTGGCGATGGCTGGCAGTTTCCCGTCTCCCAGGTGGGCAGGGATGGCTTCCAGATCTGCATGGATGTCGCCCAGTTCTCGCCCAAGGAACTCTCCGTCAAGGTGGTCGACAACTATATCGTGGTCGAGGGCAAGCACGAGGAGCGCGAGGATTACCATGGCTATGTCTCTCGCCACTTTGTACGCCGCTATGCTCTCCCCGAGGGCTACGAGGCCGATAAGGTGATGTCCTCATTGTCCTCGGATGGCGTGCTCTCCGTCAATGTGCCCAAGCCGCTGTCAATTGAAAAGGCCAAGGAGCGTGTGGTGCAGATCCAGCAGGTTGGACCGGCTCACCTAAATGTGAAGCAGAATGAAGGCGCCAGCGGTGGCGCCGGCGGCAGCGATGGAAAACTAAAGGACGAATGCGTGCACCAAAGTAAAGTTTAACCTAGTCATCAATAGCTTCGCATTCTTAAACTAGTATTAGCAACAACAAGACTATAATAATCCACGGCTGTTAACGAATAAAACCTCAATTAAAACGGAAATACAATTTTTTCGATTTTTTTTTGCTTCTCTTTGGAATAGTATTTAATCGTTTTGCACATATTTATTTTAAATGTTTGTAATACATAATAGTGTTTAGTTGTCCTTTTTGTTGTTTGCTCGGTATTATGCTAATATTTCTATAACTAAATCGGCTTACAATTTTCCGCGAAGCTTACATGAGGATTTACAATTTGCTCGCTGCTGTTGGAAAAAGCTGCTTTACAAATCTTCAGCACACAAAGAATGGAGCTTAAAAGCTCTAGTGGCCGAGCGGAGAGCTTTTTGCGATATTTAGTTGTCAGTTAATTTTATAATATTCATTTTTTGTTTTGCTTGCATTGATATTCGTTTCGGTTGTTATTGTTTTGTATGCTGCTTTCATGCTGGTATTATTATTGTTAATTAGTTGTATTTTAGGTTTAGGTTATATTTGTTTTTATGTGTATATATTCAATGACGCTTAATCACAGATCAATTTTTTAAAATTTCATTTGACTTAGAAGTTAAGAAACAAAACACAAAATTTCACAAAGGACACACGACATTGTCTCTCCTCGCCTTCATCCTGCATACATATACATACATAATATGATATATATAATAGTAGAATAATAATAATAATAATAATAATCATAATAGTAGTAAGTATATATGGAGCTACATATAAACGGATTTGGCTTAGGCAGCGGGATGGGGGGAGCTGTGAAAATGTTTGTGAGGCATTTTATTTCTGCTACTGCTGCATTTCATATTTGTATATATATAGTATATCTATTTATATACGTATGTATGTACATATTGTAGAATTAATCGGTATGTATATATGTATGTATGTATATATATAAGATTGTTCATTTGTTCGGCTTCTTATACATATATGTATGTATATGTATATATATGATACAATTATATATATATATATATATATAAATATTTATGTAGATACCATTACATTCAAATGAAATTATCAGATTTTGTTACATTATTATTTTCTTGTTATGTTTTTTGCAGTCTCAAAAATTGTTTATGGGCTCTTTTGTTTGATGATAGTGGGGGCGGGGGGTTGGACACATGATAAACTTGAATACACGGTGTGATAATATGTTCAAAAGTAAGTTCCGGGTGCGTTATAAAAAATATGGATTTCTCTGCATCACTTCTTGATGAGACTTTCGCAGCTGCTGCTGAGATTTGGCAACGACTTGAAGAACAAACGCGAACGATCCATTTGCGATTCAACCGTGCTGCTGTTAGAGGCGCCCTTGTTATGATTATGGTTATGGTTCTTGCTAGCACCACTCGTCTCATCCACGCCCTTGTCAAAAGAACGACGCAGTACCAGCTGCTGTTGCTGCTGATGATGATGGCGATGAGGATGATGGTGACTGGCGTAGGCGGCTGGTGGCGAAAGCGGCGACGATGGCAGCTCCATGTCCAGCACAATATCGCCGCCGCCTTCAGCGGCAGCAAGTGTGCTACCATTGCCGCCCAGCATCGCCTCCTGCTCCAGCTGCAGCTTGGTGTCCGAATAGCGGCGCAGCTCGGTGGCCGCATCCCTGGCCAGGCGTCGACAGTCCGCCGAGTCGGCGGCACAGCAGCCCAGACCGAGGCCTGTGGCCTCGTCGTGACGATAGTCGATCTTTGGTGGTGTGCTGTAGTCGTAGGTTAGAGGCGTGGCTCCGCCTCCCACGCATAGCGGCGAGTCATTGAGTATATCACGATTTTCCAGGAAAATGGACGAGTTGGAGTAGCGTTTCGATTGGTGCGGCTTGTATACAAAGCCGCCCAAGCCATTGGCCACAGCATGCGAGACGCCAGAGCTTATCGAGGGCGCCTTGTGCTCGCCGCTGCCTGCGGAATTCAGAGAAGAGTTTGTTTAGTATTTGAAGCTTGTACATCAGGCACCGAAATAATGACAGGTTTGTAGTTGTCGTTGATCACGCTTTGTAAAGCTGTACAACAAAAACTAACTCTTATTAAATAAATATTTTTACAACAAATTAGTTGCTTTGTGATCATAATTTAATACTAGCCATTTAGATCTACACTGCATTTTGAAATAATGTTGAAATATGTTTAGAACTGGTTCGAGCTAAGGTTAAAAGGTTCGGTTTTAAAGCAATATAAATTTCTAATTTTAAACAGAGTATGAATATTAAGAAATCCCTTCCACTTGTACTATTAAATGTTATCAATTATGTTATGTTAAAATCGCAGCCTTCTAGCTTTACCTTCATTGGATTAGCATAGTGAAATTGGTAAATATCTAATGTGACTATGGATTAAATATAACATTTTTGATGCGTTCTAAGCATCGTCTAAGCTCATGCCTGTTGCCTAATTTTAATCAATGCCTGTTTGGCAACAATTCGCATACTCACCACTGAAACTGCTCAGCTGCATGGCGTGCTCGCGGCCCGTGTCCGTGGAGATGCCGCTGGCGCTGAGATCCTGCCGCGAGCCGGCGCACAAGTCCGCTGCGGAGCCGCGACTGGAACTCTCCGAGTGCTCGAGCACATTGTGTATGGAGTCGTGGAACGGTGTCATGCTACCCGAGCCCTGCGGACACGGCCGGAACGATGAGATCTGCGACACCACATCGTCGAGCGCCCAATCACGATCGTAGTTGTGCTGCGACTGCGAGCACTCAATGTTGGCGGCCACCGCCACCTGGCCCAACTGCTGTTGGCTCTGCTGCTGCTGTCGCTGGGCATGCTGCAGTGCGTCCTCGGTTTGCGTGCCCGCACTGTTGCTGCTGTGCGGCACCACGTCCAGCTGCAGCATATGATGCGGCGAGGCGTTCAGTAGACGCTGCTGCAGCTGCAGCTGCATCTGCTGCTGATGCAAGGCTGTCGATGAGGCGTTCTCCAAGGCGCCACAAGTGGCATCGTGCATGGCATGGCCAACGATGGCGCCGCCGCCAGTGGCATTGATCTCGACGGTGCCGCTGACCGCGCCGTGGGCCAACGAACTGTGCGCCTCGCTGAAGTGATGATGATGCGCTGCCACTGGCGACGGAGGCGCCAGTGGATGAATCTTCTCTGGTGCGTTCTGGATAAGCAGAATTCTGTTAGGGGGGAAGCAGGTAGAGAGATTAGATAGGGCACACAATGGAAATATTGTGCATTTGTGTCTGTAATGACAAGTACAATTATTTTTGGGTATGCATTAATCTATCACAGCCAAATCATAAGCTTATATAAGTTTCAAGATTGAAAAGCAATTAGCGTAACAATTGTAACTATGCGCACTCACAACTGAAATTCAGAGGCAGCAATTTGTTTAGCCAACTATTTAAATAATTACACTTCCGACACACTTATATAAAATACTTTATTCTATTCAAGACTATAAATTTGTGCATCGTACATCGCACAATTAGTTTACTCCAATCGTTTCATCATTTCATCCAGCTTTGTTCATTAACAAAACAGCTTTTGCTATTTCCATTTGAAATGCCACCCAGTTGGCTCAATTGGCTATATAAACCTGCAACTTTGCAATAAGCTAAACAGTGTTTGAAATGAGGTTCGGCTGCCTGTTGCTGATTCTCTCGCTCTACGTGGTTCACGTTGTCGCCTATGTGAAAGAAGGCAAATGCCGTGGCGAACCAGGTAAGAGGACATTAAGCGAAACAAATGTGTTGAGGATGTGTAACCTTCTTTCGTTTCAGTTGAGCGACAAGTGTGCAACGCGCACGTGGATCATGGACACGTTAGATTCGCTTGGTGCAAGACGCGAGCCATGGCCGTCATGTGGTACTACAATCCGATGCACAATGATTGCCAACAGATGGAATACTTTGGGTGCAGCGGCAATGGCAATCGTTATTGCACAAAGCAACAATGCAGGACTAAATGCCGCAAATAGCGTAATATAGCAGCTGGATTATAAGTAAATTATATGCTGTAGATCGAGTACGACGGCAAGCAGGACAATAATTCGCATATATAAATTCGTTAATTTAAGCTGTTGTGAACTACATTCGTTAAGTACTTCAAAAACCCCTTTGCTAAGGTGACGGTAATTACAAGATGTTCAAAGAAAACCTATAAGAAAATAATTCCTATTTGAAGATAGCTTGATATTGCTTAAGTTCCTATAAACTCTGCATTCATTGACTTTTCTTGACGACTGAACATAAAGTAGTTGCTGCCTAATCTTGCTGAGTATTCAGAGCAACTAAACTCTGCTTAGGTAGGGCAAATACTCGCCTGTTGCGTGCCTTCCAGCGATGGCAGAGATGCAGATAGGCCTTGCATTGGATGTACATGAAGACGAATCCGCCAGTGAGTCCAACGGTGACAACAGCCAGCTTTGTCCAGAATGGCCAATCTATTTTGTGGGAGTAAATGTCAATTAGTTGAGTCATCCATTGAACAAAAAAAAAAAAATGGACAAAGAGGAGGCAGCAGTTGGGTGGGTAATAATTCTATACAAACCAATCAGTCCACGTTTCACATCGTCTGCGGCGCGCTCGATGAGCACACAGAGCGACCAGATGACGCACAGGGCGGCGGCACAGTGGAAGAGTACGGTGCAGCAGAGACGGCGTCGCTCAATGCTGGAGATGTCAAGGCTGCGCCACTGCGTTGCACCAACCGCAATGCAATCGATCGATCGGAGAGAAGGAAGCCAACCAAAATAGAAAAAAAAAAAACAAAAAACACACATCGACACAGACAAGCAAATAAATTAGTTTTAAATGCTAGCACAAGAGATATAACAAGCGAAAGTGAAAGCGATAGACTTACCTCATTGAAGGGCTTGATTTTGGTGTGCATGATGAAGGGGAATTTGCAGAGTTCGCAGGAATTGGTCGCCGATGCGGTGAGCCATTGCTGCAGACAGGCCTGGTGCACATACTTGAGGCTGCCGGAGCAGTAGCAAGGCGTCAGCAGCGGATTCTGTGGATCGCTCTCGCAGTGGCAGATGCGGCAAATGTCGCCGCTGTTCTGCGATGCCTGGCTGCTCGTTGAACCAAATCTGCAATTCAAATGCAACAGTTCGACATGTCAAAATGAGTCATAGCGCTGTGTATAGTGTATATTGTGTGCATGAGTTTGTGGTGACCTTTTAGTGCCTTGCACGCACCTGAGTGCTAAAAGAGATTACTTCAAAATGAAATGACAGCCATTTGATGATGCCATGACTTGATTGGCAGCAGAAACCCGAACCCGGCCACTCTTTTGTCGTTGCCGTTGTCGTTGCCGCGTTGTCTTTGTTCGTTGTTTCAACAAAGGATTGCCAGGATGTCTTGCCTCCCCCTTCTTTATTCTGTCTACTCATCTGTCTGCCACGAGCAATGTGCAAACATGCACACAACATGTGATAATAACAACTCTCTAACTAACTGCCTCCGCCAACAAACGCCCACAGACAAACACAATTTGCTCACTTCAAATGCCAAAGGAGTGCCGACGAGTTTTCCAAACGAGACAGTCGATTTTCTGCACAATAACTTAATAATGCGCACAATATTTAGTACCTCTTTTGATAACCTAGTACGGCATTTCGAACAAAATAATTGCATTAGCCGAACACATCAATTGAAAACAACACGCTGGCTATAATTCATATTTAATAATATGACACATGAATAAACAACGACTTGCTTGCTTAACACCTATTAAAGGGGCTTCCTCAATTAGCAATTGAAATAAATATTATAAATATTTACAAGTTGTAATTCATATAAAAAACAAGTAACTTTGCGCGGTCGTGACACTTTTATGATTAACAGCGTGAAATCGGCTTGATTGCAAAAATATACCAACAAGTATATCCGGTATAATGATATACCATTATGCTATAAATATACCATCGACCACAAAATATACCCTATGGTCTGAATTTAACGGCCAAAC